>PVHT021183553.1:6915100-6953376 GCA_004024745.2 Catagonus wagneri
GTTGAACTTTTGAGGCTAATGTGTTACAACAATGAGGCCGGCTCACCTAATTCAAAATGGATAATATGAATCACCTGAAACACCAACAAATTATTCTTTTGTTTTAAAGGATATAACCAAAAAAGGCCAATGAAGGTTTTGTAGCAAAGAAAGATATATGAAACATCAAGAGTTTTAATTGTTCTTACGTCTTTTTCTGTTGCTTATTCCATCAAAGTGTTTGTTTTCAGTATTCGAAAGACCTACGGAGTAAAGGAAAACACAGACAGTAATCTATAACCAAAAGAGCTGTAAATCTTCTGACTGCTCATATTGTAGACAGGATTTGGACTCTAAAGATACAATGATGATCGCTTCTGTCTCTTCCCAGCTAAAGGAAAGAATTCGCCACCACTGGAGGAAAGACTACAATACTTTAGCCTTAATTGCAAAGTCAAAGACATTTTGAAAACAAATATTATTTCACAGGTTTGCAGTTAAATAATTCGGCAGTGCATCTGGACTTCAGCTGCCATGAATTCAACAACTAAGTATTTATTATAGTTGATGTGAGTTCGTGGAATTTGCTGTAGGAACACTAAATATATTTGAGCGTGAGATTCTTCCCAGACCCTATTGGAGTGTGTTGTAACATGTAAGATATATACCACACTGTTTTTCTGAAATAATAAAACTTTATTATTTTACTGGCTTAAAAGATTTTGACTAAAGGTTTACAAATGTTTGCTAAGAGCCTAGACTGTTAGTTCTTCCTCTTCCAGTAACTTTCCGTATGTGATGTATAAAAGGTCCTTAAACCTAGAGTGTCCTCATCTGTGAGATGAGGGAACAGCAGTTTCTGGCCTTTTAGGTGGTTGTAAATATAAAAGGATACCTTATTTTCAAAGAGCTTATTGAATATCCCTATATAGGTCAATGCTATGCTGGGGGCAAGGCTGGGTTTTACCTGGCTTGGCCTTTTACTCTCCCAGTGAATTTGTGAAAAACCCTTAAACATTACCAGCTCTAGTTTCCTCATCCATAAATCTGGGATGATTGAGTTACTTTAACTCCAGATTAAGGTTTTTTTTTGTAAAAACAAAATTTTATTTTAAAAGACTTGTGAAAAAAATCACGGTGTAAGCCAATGGTTGAACTATAATTGGGGTTTGAGAGTAGTTAGTCAGAAGCTGTTTTTTCCATCAATAATTGAATGGTATCGCAAATTATTCTATGAGGACTTTTGAAGCTGTGGACTAAGGACAATATTACTGACAAATAGAGGAATACTGTGCTTGCTAAGCTCTATAGAATAAAAGCATGCTGGAGAATAAGCACACTATCTCTACTCTTTAGCCCTGATAGAATTATCACGTGTAGTTAAAAAGTGTCATTTTGGAGTTCCTGTTGTGGCTCAGTGGTATCGAATCTGACTAGTATCCATGAGGATGCAGGTTCAATCTCTGGCCTCGCTCAGTGGGTTAAGTATCCAGCGTTGCCGTGAGCTGTGGTGTAGGTGGCAGATGTGGCTCAGATCCCACATTGCTGTAGCTGTGGTGTAGGCCAGCAGCTGCAGCTCCGAGCCAGGGAACATCTATATGCCATAGGTGTGGCCCTAAAAAGCAAAAAAAAACCTTGTCATTTTACTAGCACATTTTTGCTACATTTTAAATGTATCAATTGATGGGGCTCATCCAATTAAACAACAGTTTATATATAATGTCTTCTTGCCTCCTTTTGTTTCCCTATAGGGCCAAAGAGAGAAGTTACATGTAGGAAACGATATCCTAGAAGTAATGGAACCAAGGCGTCCAGTTGATGCTCAGAATGAGATTCATGAATCAAACAGAGCTCTAGATTTACGCTCTGAATATCTGTCATGCTTGGCTGCAATCCTTATCTGCCCCCGTGAGCCATCTGGGCCCGTGAACAGGCAGCTTCTTGGACCTCTCCTCTCTCACTTGATTCTAAAGAGTCAACATCATTCATTACTGCATGGAGGAACAGGATTCTCGAGGGACCTGGGTATGTAACCGAGGAACTCATTCACCAGGAAATTCCATAAGAAAACCTGGAAAATTCTTGAAAACTCATGCAAAGCGTGGGTTGAACCCAGGCCACCCTGGCTGCCTAAGTCACCTGCCTTGTAGGTTGGTAATGCTTCGTTCCCGGTTCCCAGAGCAGAAGCAAATCAAATGTAAGGGGCAACTTTGCTCTGATTGAACCTTACACATCCCTTCTCTTTCTTCCACTTCTTACTCCTTCTACTGTCTTTTCACACTTCCTTCATCTGCTGCTTCTCATGGAGGGAGAGTTTGGAAACCTTGAGTTGAAGACTAGGAGCCTCTTCTACCCCCACCAACTTGGTGCCCTTGAACTGTTTGCAGGGCTGGAAAATGATCTTCTCAGGTGTCTAATCCATGTGTTTGGGGACTTCTTCCAGAGCAGTTTGCCCGCTAGGACAAAAATAGACAATGTACTCTCTCAAAACTGAAGCAAATTTACATTTAACTTTGATAAACATAGTCGGCAATTACACTGAATGTGTTATTTAAAATATTGCTCTTTTGTAGTGTCATGGGCAGGTAACCCTTTCATTTATTCTTCGGAACAAACATTTTCATTTGCTCCTGGTGTGTTTCCTTAAACAGGCATGTTTCTAATATCCTCTGGGTCTAGAAAGTAGGAAGGGAAAAAAATCATCAATTTGTGCACTAAAGAGCTACAGAACTTATGACAACTCATGATACCCACAGGACTGAGGAAACACAACATTTTGATGATCATTTTGAGCTCCAGTTTTACCAAGGAAATCATGCAGAATCCAGGATGCTAATTTTGTCTTTCCCTTTATCTCTAGAGATTTTATAGAAGACTGGAAACATTTGTGTGTTTATGTTTTCTCATTTAGAAACAAAGGTTACAACGTCTGTCCTGCCTACCCCTTACAGTGCTACAGAAGGCACAATAAGATGTTTGCAAAGGTCCTTTGAAAGATCATGTATATGCCATGGCTTGCTGAAAAATTCTGTCTAAAACAATACTTAGATTTCAGAATACCTGTCTGAAGTTTTTATTTCTGCTTACACTAGGCAGCTGGATGAGACATCATGACTCAGGTTTGTGATCAGACGATGATATGACCTTTCTTTTTTTTTTGTCTTTTTGCCTTTTTTTTTTATGTAGAGCCGCACCTGTGGCATATGAAGGTTCCCAGGCTAGGGGTCTAACAGGAGCTGTAGCTGCCAGCCTTCGCCACAGCCACAGCAACGTGGGATCCAAGCCGCGTCTGCAACCTACACCACAGCTCACGGCCACGCCGGATCCTTAACTCACTGAGCAAGGCCAGGGATCGAACCCGCAACCTCATGGTTCTTAGTCGGATTCGTCAACTACTGAGCCACGAAGGGAACTCCGATATGACCTTTCAACATAGGAATACAGCTGACCCTTGAACTACGCAGGTCCACTAAAACTCATTTTTGTTTTCAATAGTGACTACTTCAGCACTAAATGGTCCATGGCTGACTGAATCCACAGATGCAGAACTGCAGATACGGAAGGCTGACTGTAAATCATACGAGGATTTTCAACTGCACTGAACATTGGTGACTGTAATGCTTGCATTGTTCAAGGGTCAACTGTATTTAGCTTTTCATTCTCTATAGAAATGATCACACAAATCCAACACTTTATAGGCATAACAACTGGTGGTTTTATTATTTTATTATTATTATTTTTTTATAGCCACACCTGCAGCATATGGAAGTCCCCAGGCTAAGAACTGAATCGGAGCTGCAGCAGCAGGCCTGCGCCACAGCCACAGCAACACCAGATCTAAGCCACATCTGTGAACTATGCTGCACCTTATGGCAACACTGGATCTTTAACCCACTGGATGAGACCAGGGATTGAACCTGAATCTTCAGGTAGACTATGTCACGGTCTTAACCCACTGAGCCACGATGGGAACTCCAACAACTAGTAGTTTCAAACACACTCATTACAAAGCTGGTTATTTCTACTATATAGTCAATATAGTGTATATATATTGCTTAATGGGACCCATGAGTGTTTAAGTATCATCCTCAGATACAGATATTGATTTTTTATGTCCCTGAATTTCCCATAAAAGTCTAGTAAAATAAATACAGGGTTTCCAGGATAAATTGGATCCATGGTACAGAAGAGGCTCACGATAAGATGCTCAGAAAAGAGTAGCTCTAATTCAGATTGCTGCAGCCCAGACCTTCTCCCCCACTTCCTTACCAGGCAGTGTTTTCTGTGCCGACCTGGAAGCTCTCAAGGACATTTCTCCATCACTGGACTCTGCAGAGTCCTCACTGCTGATCACTGTGGAAAGGAGAAAAACCCCTTCAGGTGTCAGGGTGGAGCTCGCGCAGTAGGACACCCCAGAATGAGAGCGTTAGGAAGATCCAGAAGCTAAGTTAACTCAAGGCACCATGGTCTGTGCTTGAATGTATGTGACCTGCAGGTTGCTCCAGGTCCTGCCCCAAAGGTGATGGTGTTCATGCACAGAGGGCAGCTTTGCACATCCTGCTGACACCTCCTTCCCCCACCCTCACTCCACTTCCTACCTCCACCCTCAGTCGACCTCTGACCCTCTACTTCATTCTGCTGCTTTCTTTCACTCTTATTTTGCTTCTTGACTTTCCTCTTGGCTTGGCCCATTTCCCCTACTTAGGCCTCTCTCCCTGGCAATGGTATCTCTTTACACCTTGCTTTGTCTTCAGGTGTTTCTTTTCCATCTCTTCTCATGAATATCTTGGTTCTCTGATTTTTTTCCCCTTTATCTTCCACCCTCATACTTTACTGTCTTGCATTAGAAAGAGTCTCTTGGACAGCAATACTTATTAGCTACCATTTCTTTTGATATTTTTCCAGTTCCTGGGAAATCTCTTTGGCTGAACTCATTGCATAAGGCTCTGTTCCCTCCCCTTCCCGCCTCTATCCAAGGCCACCTGGACTGGCTGACTGGACCCTGATAACATGCGCCAGGCTCTTGCCCAGTTTCTGATACCTGTTGCACATTCTTTTTGCTGGTCTTACCTATTATGTCAGTTGCCTGGGGTTGCCATTCAAATTCTGAGTTGAAAAATGGCTTTTCCTTCTTTATATCCACCAGATAGACAGAACAGGAATTGATTTGGAGTCCTTGGTTGGATAGTTTTGTGCCTATGTCAAATCGTAAAGAATGAAGAATTTTTATTTGTCTTCCACAAAAGGAGTGAGCACCGTTCACTAGCATTAACAGGCCTTCTGCCTGTAATTCCACTGCAGGGAGGAGGCCTCACTCTTCTTCCTGCTGCTCAACTCTGTGCCTTCCTCTGTGCCTCTTTCACATCTGAAGTTTTTATTTTATTTTTGTATTTACTTTGTTTTTACCTACTTTGCTCATCTTTGATGATTATTTTTGGCTTTGCATTTTTTTTTTTTTTGCTCATCCTTTGATGATTTTGTTTTTGTTTTGCTTTTCTTTTTTTCTCCTTTCCATTTTTTTTTTATTTGTTTGTTTTTGTTTTCTAATGGCTACACCTGCAGCATGTGGAAGTTCCTGGGCTAAGGATCGATTCGGAGCTGCAGCTGCCAGCCTATGCCACAGCCACAGCAACACCAGATCTGAGCTGCATCTGCAGCCTATGTGGCAGCTTGTGGCAATGCCAGATCCTTAACCCACAAGCGAGGCCAGGGATCAAACCCGCATCCTCATAGAGACAACATCAGGTCCTTAACCTATCAAGCCACAAGAGGAAATCTCTAATTGTTTTGCTTTTCAAAAATAAAAATCCAGAGTTTCCATCGTGGCTCAGTGGTAACGAACCTGACTAGTGTCCATGAGGACACAGGTTCAATCGCCAGCCACAATCAGTGGGTTAAGGATCCAGTATTGCTGTGAGTTATGGTGCAGGTTGCAAACTCAGCTCGGATCTGGTGTAGGCTGATGGTTACAACTCTGACTTGACCCCTAGCCTGGGAACTTCCATATGCCACGGGTGCAGCCCTAAAAAGACCCCCCCAAAATAAAAATAATTGCTGTATAACCTATAGATAAAAATCCATTAATCATAAATTTTGAATTATCACAGAATAAGCATATCTTGATCACCATCAACATTATGTATATGATAATCATCTGCATCTATTTTGAATATTTATTCTCACTGTTATATAATATTCCATTATAGAAATTATCCATTGACAAATAAAACCATAAAATGTCCATTTGTGCTGGCTCCAGCTTTAGACTACTATGAATAATGCTATGATGGACATTCTCTTACAGGTGTTTTGTTGAACACAATATTCATTTCTGTTAATCTGTTAAGCAATGTAATTTTTGAGTCATAGGCTAGGTGTATTTTCAACTTTGGAAGATTATACCAAACTGGTTTCCAAAAGCACAAGAAAAGGCAAAGATATAGTTGAGAGCATGGCAAATTCAAGTAACTAGAAAGGGAGTTCCCGTCGTGGCGCAGCAGAAACGAATACGACTAGGAATCATGAGGTTGCGGGTTTGATCCCTGGCCTCGCTCAGTGGATTAAGGATCCAGCATTGCTGTGGGCTGTGGTGTAGGTAGCAGACACAACTTGGATCTGGCATTGCTGTGGCTGTGGTATAGGCCGGCAGCGGTAGCTCCAATTTGACCCTAGCCTGGGAACCTCCATATGCCGCGTGTGCGGCCCTAAAAAAAAAAGGACAAAAAAAAGTAACTAGAAGGAGTTTGGTGTGGTGGGAATGCAGCGTGAGGAAGTGAGAGGAAAGTGATGGGAAAATACACAGCCCATGGTAAATGTCTGTAAGTGCTTCACACCTGCAGCGTTGGCCTAAGGCTGATGGCCACGGGAAGGTATAGATTTTATTTTTATTTTTATTTTATTTATTTTTGCTTTTTAGGGCTTCAGGTGCAGCATATGGAAGTTCCCAGGCTAGGGGTTGAATCAGAGCTACAGCTGATGGCCTACACCACAACCACAGCAACACCAGATCTTTAATCCACTGAGAGAGGTCAGGGATCAAACCCACATCCTCATGGATAATAGTCAGGCTTGTTACCACTGAGCCACGATGGGAACTTCCAAGAAGGTACTGGATTTTAAATATGAAAACTAAATGAACTGGTTTGAATTATTTTGGCCACACCTACAGTGTGTGGAAGTTCCTGGGTGAGGGATCAACCCTTGCCCCAGCAGCAACCTGAGCCACGGCAGTAACAACACTAGATCCTTAAGTCACTAGTTTGAATTTTTGAAAGATCTACTGAGATGAAGTGTGGAGAGCGAATCTGAGGGAAGCAAGGTAGGAGGGAAGAGGCCTGCAGCAGACTATCCTGCTGCTGGAAGTGAGATGTGATAGGGATCTGGATTATAGTGAGTGTGTAGAAGATGGAGAAAAATGGACAGGCTGGAGATCTATTTTATAGTTAGAACAGACAGAAGTGACAAAGAAAGCCACAGGTGGCTTAATCCACTAAGTTTGGGGACTGTTTGTTACACAGCAATAAATGACCGATACGGCCTCCAAATAGAGACATCCATCAGGTCTTTGACCTTCAGGCATTTGCAGGAATGAGTCCAGAGGTCAGGTCTTGGCTGAAGATATTTGTCTAGGAATCAATAGATCATAGATGGTACTGAGACCATGGGGAGGATGAGATAGGCCTGAGGAAAGGTCTATTTTTATCTGAGGGCATTCCAGGGCTATTTTGATCACTGCAGAGACTTCACCCTTCTCAGTGATATTAGCAACAGCCTCTTGTTCCTTCTTTCTAGTGACTGTCTCCTCAGATGGGACAATGTTTGATTTGTCTCCTCTCTGTATTTGGTCCACTCTCTACTGGTTTTTCCTTCCTCATCCATAAACTTACTCTCTTTGTGCCTCTCCCACCCCTGTTTTTCTATTTATTGGTATTCTTTTTCCTCCATCTCTTTATACATCTCTTTTCCTCTATATCTTTTATCTCTGTCCCCAGGGCCCATCAGGGTCTAGGATGAGGCAAAGGAGGTGCCCAGGGCACCTAAAGGGGCCAAGAGTGAGAACCTCCTTATATGTGCCTCAGGCTCTCCCTGCTTCACTCTAGTCCAGACCCTGCCGTCCCCTACCTGCTTTTTCAATGTATACATTCTCTGTTATGTTTCCTACTTTTTCCTATTCTACCCCAGTTTCTTAATTATTAAGATGACCTATGTTTGCCTCCTCTATATCAAATTTGCCTTTCTCTGTATTTTCCTCATCTCAAGCATTCAAATCATCACACAGTTCTCCTCCTGTGCCTTTGTCCAACACACCACATCCCCATCTGCCAATTCCTTTCTAAAAGGTCCTTCACCAGGGCTTCCTTACTTGCAAATCTGACCTGAAGCATCTTGCATGATTTCCATATTTGTTATAACCTCTGAAAAGGAAGTTGCAACATATTTCTTTCCACCAACTCCACAAGGTGGTAGTATTTGGACTTCATGTCATTTTATCTAAAACCTATTTCACTCTTGTACTATGTTACTGGGTGCTTCCCAGCCCACCTTTTCCTGTTCTTCCTCTTTGCATTCTCTTCCCAGAGACATCCCCTCCACTTGAGAGATTAGCTCTCCGTCTCCCTTGCACCTGCTAAAATCAGTCAGAGGTTGTGTACTAGGCCGTGTGTTTGGATGGTGTTAGGATTTGGAGGGCGAGGCGGGGGAGAGTGTTAGTATGAGAGAACAAAGGAAAGCTTTTGCTCTCCTAGAAAAGCAAAGATATAATTAAAAAAAAATGGTAAGGTAAATAATAATTACTTTTTTCAACACTAGGCAATGGGTCGGGCATCTCCTCTCCTGTATCTCCATTATCTGATTCATTGTGTACTTGTTCGTAGGACCCTGAAGATAAAAAAGACCACAGGTGACATCCAACAGATTCTTGCTTTGCCCTATTCCCATTTTCTTGCATCTCACCCAACTTCTCTTTCCTTCTTATGTTGCTACTTATAGCCTGTCTGCATATATTGTCATCTTCACCCCATGAAAGTGTTGTGCTTCGTTGACTCTGGAGCCAGTCTCTGCCTGACTTCTTTTGACTTTTGTTTCCATCTCTCCTCCCCAGTGGGGCTCTTCATCTTCTTAGTTTTTCTTTTCTCACTTTCTTCCCCCAGGTCTCTCCCATCACCAGATCAGGCTCCATTCCTGCACTCTGTGTGATATCCCCCTTCTTTGTTAACAGACGTCTCCTTGAGTCATGCATTACTTCATTCTCTGCCACTACTCAGGACTTCTTGGCCCCTCCACACTCAGGCAGTCCTGCCCAGTCTTACCTGCTGGTTCAGACTCTTGGGCATCTTGTTCGTTTGCTTGTTGGCTTTCCAACTCATCCTTTTCATTACTGATTGTATCTCTTCTCTTGGCATTTATCTGTTCCTTTTCACAGAGGTGTTCTGAGAGTCCATTTTCAGGTGTGGTTGTACCTAAACCATGTTTTGATTAAAAAATATTTTATTTTCCTCCCACATCAATCTGAGTCCAACAGGAAAATACAAGCCCCTCTGAGCTGTTAAAGCAGAGGGAATTTAATCCAGGGAATTGATTACAGGTGATGGAAGAGCAGAGAAGGCCAAATGGAAGAAAGCAGCCAACTAAAGAATAGTCAGTAGGAGCCTATGAGAGGAATGGGAGGTGAGCTAACGGGCTGAGGTCACTGGGTGGTTAGAAGCTGGACCATGGCTGGTGAAAGGTGGATTCATGGCTGAGATGCATCCACTGCTAGAATTGCTGCTGGAGGCAGTGATGGAGAAATACCTGGCTTCTCCCTTTCTTCACTCTCTTGCCAGTATCTCCCATGTTAGGAACCCAGCAAGGAGACAGCAGCAGGGGGAGCGGGCAAATAAGTCTTCTGGGGCCAGTGGCCAGAGACAGAGGGCAGAGCAGAGCAGGAGAACGTAAAGAATGAATCCTTGGGATTCATCCCACCCGGGACCAACCCTTGCTCTTCTCCATGGCAAACTTCCTCTGCTCATTATCGACTCCACCGACCCATCCCACTCTGTTCCTACCAGCCTCAATAACATATGCATGCATAAATATATTTTGCAGTGCAGTTTGGACTTTTCTTATTTGGTGTTATTTTTCTAAGCAAAGTAATTTATGTAAAGCATGATTAAATCCCCCCCCCAAAGCTTTAATACAGAATGTGGGCCCAGATATACTTTGTGCCACATCCTGGAGGGCATGAGACACAGCCCTTCCCTCCCCTGTGCTTGTCACAGCCAGCTTGTTGAGTCAGACTCTTGGACACACTTATTGGTGGCTTGTTGGGTATCGTCTGGATTGCAGGTTGAGGTTTCTCTTCATCATCAAGATGCTGTGGGATTCCATTTCCTGGCAGGGTTGTCCCCAGACCACACTGTGAGTTTTAAAGTATTTCATCACATCCTCACTACACCCTACACACACACACACACACACACACACACACACACGTGCAAAGATACACCTAAACACAGAAATAAAATCCCATCTCTTCTGTTCATCACTAGCCACAATTCCACCCATTCACCCCTTCCTGTTCCCATCAGTTGTACCAGCAGATGAATGGCTAACATGTATTCATGCATTTAGGGTGTGTTTTTAGTGTTAACTTTTTGAATAAAAGTGTTTCATTAAAATTATAACTGTGCTTTCAAAAATCTCTCTGAAAGTTTTTTCTTTTATAAAGATGTATTACTAAGTTCAAACATTCTTTTTTCTTTGCTTTTTAGGACTGCACCTGGGCACATGGAAGTTCCCAGGGGTTGAATCAGAGCTGCAGCTGCCACCCTACACCACAGCCACAACGACGCGGGATCCAAGCCACATCTGCGACTTACACCACAGCTCAGGGCAACACCAGGTCTTTAACCCACTGAGCGAGGCCAGGGATCAAACCAACATCCTCATGGATACTAGTTGGGTTCATTACCACTGAGCCACAATGGGAGCTCCCTGAATATTCTTTTTTAAATAACACTTCCCAGCTGGAAGCTACATAATAAGAGCCTTTCCTGTTGTGACAAGTTCCCTGAGACTCTTCTATGTTACTTACTTCCTAAAGACAGTCATAGAATAAAGACTTAAAATCTGCTGTAGACTAGTGTGCTCTTGGTGTGGGGAAACTGTTGGCCTCGGTTTATCTTCCTGGGCCAGAACTTGGCATTGCTTTTCTCACTGCTTTTCCAGCCTGAGGAATCAGGAAGTCTGGTGGACAACCGTCAGAGAAGAAAACCCCCAAGTTCACTCTAATGCTTCACATTGCTTGGACTCTGGCACCAGATACAAATACCGATGATAGCTAAGTGCAGTAATAATATCAAATGCACGGAACACTGATGAAGCCCCAGGCCTGACTGTGAATGCTTGACATGACACGACTTCTTTAAAATCCATCACCCTCTGAAGTGGGTATGACTACCACATCCACTTTACAGATGCTCAAACAGCGACAAAGAGGGGAAGTCAGTTTCCTAAGACCACGAAAAGAATCTGAAGTCAGACTACGGGCACCAGAATTCCTGCTCTGACACGACCCACCGCAGAGTTCAATCCCAATTCTTGACTGGGTCAGCTTGTGCGAATAACCAAACTGAGCTTATTCCCTTTCCTCTGAAAAACAGGGATAACATACACCTCATTTTCAGGTTTGGGGTGGACCTATTGAATTATTTGCTGCGTCACTATATGGGAAACGGTGATCAGAAAAATTAAGTCATAATTAATGTTGTAAATTAACAGTTCTAAAAATAATATTATTAAGAGTGTTATGGATTAAGGGAGATTTAAGAGTTGTAAACAAGGGTTATTGGCAGCTATAGCACCAAGAGGGGTTTTTTTAACCAAGTTTATTTATTTATATTTATAAAAATCTGCATTCTACAGATCCCAATACATGTCTTTTATCATCATGCTCACTTGATGGTTTTTAAAAATGGGCTAAATTCCAACTACAAAAAAAAATACTTTTGTAATATGATTGATATGTTAATTGAGGCTATCACATTGCAATCTATAAACGTAATAACATGGTGTACACCTTACATTTACACCATCTTATATTCAAATATAGTTCAATAAAAATCAGCTGACCATGGAGTTCCCGTCGTGGCTCAGCGGAAACGAATCTGACTAGCATCCATGAGGATAAAGTTTCGATCCCTGGCCTCACTCGGTGGGTTAAGGATCCAGCGTTGCTGTGAGCTGTGGTGTAGGTGGCAGATGCAGCTAGGATCCTGCGTTACCATGGCTGTGCTGTAGGCTGGCAGCTACAGCTCCAATTTGACTCCTAGCCTGAAAAACTCCATATGCCGTGGGTGTGGCCCTAAAAAGACAATAACAACAACAAAATCGGCTGACCCAAAGGGTTTTTTTTTTTTTTTTGGAGGCCTGTCTGGTGTTTGGAGGGCAGCTCCTGGCCCCTGTCTCGGGGTTTATGGAGAGGGTATGCGCAGGAAGCACGTGGTGTCTGAGGTCCTGCCTGAGGGTCTTAGCGGGGGAGGTACCCTACCCCCTGAGGAACACTCATCACCTGCTTCCCCCTGCCACTCTTCTAGCACCGGCCACTGCTGGACGGGACACCAAAGCGCTGAGGTCCCTGCGAGATCAGGCAGGACAGAGAAGAAAACTGAAGCCAGGCTCATGGGCAAAACATCCAGGCTCAGAGCCTTCCGATTCCGAGGTTGGCAGAAAGTATGGAAGGAAGAAACGGCCCTCCCAGGCAACTCGGGGTGCTGAGGGTGCTATCTCCATCCTTGGAGAAATTGCAGATGCAAAGACTGACAGTTTTTTTGATAAAAAGAAGCAGCCCCCTCCCCAACCCTCAGCACATTTTCTAATGGGACGCAAAGAGAAAAGGAGCAGCCCCCTCCCCACTGCTCAGCACAATCCAGAATGGGACACAGACAGCAAAGGATCACAGCAGAGCGTCAACAGGAACAGACCGTCAGATGAGGAGATGCCTCTGCTCAACCAAGTCAGGCTTTGAAATGAGTTTTTATCCGTTCCTGGGGGAAGAAATCAGAAGTTTATTTCAGAAATTGAAGTATGGCTCAGGACTTCCTGCCCTAATCCCCCCCCCCTTTTTTTTTTGTCTTTTGCCTTTTTATCTAGAGCCCACCCGCGGCATATGGAGGTTCCCAGGCTAGGGGTCTAAAACAGGAGCTGTAGCTGCCGGCCTTCGCCACAGCCACAGCAACGCGGGATCCGAGCCGCGTCTGCAACCTACACCACAGCTCGCAGCAACACCGGATCCTTAACCCACTGAGCAAGGCCAGGGATCGAACCCGCAACCTCATGGTTCTTAGTCGGATTTGTTAACCACTGAGCTATGAAGGGAACTCCCTAATCCCCTTTTTATAAATAGGTTGAAGACACCCTGCAGACATCTGGACCTCATCCAAGTCTTTCAGTCGGACCCCAGTGGACCCACCCAGAGTGGACCATCGGGGTCAGCTGCACGCCTGGCTGAAAGAGCCTCAGCCAGGCCATCTCACTGCGTGTCTCCTTCACGTGTCATCTGGGTAACTGGTGACAACTTAGTTTGACTCCCACGGCCATCGTGAATCTGTCTTTGTCCCAGAGCTGCCTGGCTGATGGCCTTACCTTACTTCTTGCAAAGTCCTGGTGCCTCTTTCCCACTCCACTCCCTCCCTGTACATGTCGGTTTAATCGATCTCGCTGGTCTTTCCATGAAGATTCAGTGTCTGATTCTCCCCCACTTCCTCGAACTCTTGGTAGTCTTTCCTCTGTATCTTTCCCTCTGCGTATATTTCCCTATTTTTGTTTCACACTTTCGTCTTTTCCATTAGGTTACCAGGCAGCATCCAGGGTGAAAAATGCAGGCTCTAGGTGCACAATGCCTGGTTCATCCTTCCTCCTTTGGCCCCAGGCGAACTACATACCTGGTCTTTATAGATTTCAGCTTTCTTCTCTGCAAAATGGGTACATAAGTGATAATACCACCCAATGGCACTAAACCCACAACTGCGAGAATAAACATTCACTCAGGTGAGCTTGTTAATAACTTGGCTATCTTATTGTGTCCTTTATCCCTTTCTATTTTGTCTTTCGTTGTTTCTTTTCCTTCCTCCCTCTCAAAGTACCCACATCCTCTTCTCCAAGTCTCTATCACTTCCTTGCCTCTGTCTCTACATGACTGCCTTTCTCCTTGAATGTTCCTGGTCTTGAAGAACACCCCCTACATTTAAATTTGTCCCTTCTGCCATCAAGGGTTTCCTCTTTGATGCTGACCTTTAGCCCAGAGTCCTTGGCCCTTGACACCTTCACTTTGATCGCCTCCAGGAGTCTTTCTAAATTACAGTCACTTCCAGGGAGTTGTTCTCTTTAAATCTGGTTACGGACCCCCTAGGTTCCTCTTTCTTTGTCTTGGTATATGGGCCAGCGGTCTCTCGTCATAGCTATTGCTCCGGGATTCTAGCCTCTGGTTAAGGCTCATACCAACACCCTCCCTGCCTTCTCCACGGTCCTTCAGCATTTCTTCCCTGGTTCTTAGTCTTTGCTCAGGACTTGGAGGCCCACCTCCCTCCCCTCCTTTCCCTCTTAGCAGATGAGAATCAGTTTGCACTCAGTCGTAATCACCTTGCCCAAGCCTCAGTTGGATATTAGTCCTCTCCTCGCCCTCTTGTCTGTCAGCTTCTTCATGATTAAGTTTCTCTTGGATCACTGAAGCGGGGGAGAGAGGAGAAGACAGTCAGAGATCTCCACCAGAGACCAGGGCCATCATTTCAAAATCACATGTTTAGGAATTCCCAGCCCTCGGGTCACCCAGAGCTCCTTGGGTCCCAATCTTCATGGTAAACTTCCCCCATCCTCCTCAGACAGAAAAGAGAAACCACAACAAGGGAGCTGTTATGGTCCCCGCACAGAATGAGCCACTCAAATTCAAGGCTGAAGGAGTCGTGGAAACGTCCTGAGCCCGGGAGTAATGTAAGAAAATTTCATCTGGTGCGGAAAGCACATATCAAAGTAAATAACGAAAGTGAAATGGGTCTACAGAACTGTTCAATCTGTAGGCAAGACACAGAGTTCCTCTGGAGAGTTCCATCACACACAGGACAAAGCACAAGAGCTTTAAAGATGGGCCTCGACAGGAGAAGGATTGGGCTTAACTGTGTTGGGGAAGATGAATGATTTCCAAAGGGACAAATCAGAGGTGTAGGGGTGGGTACTAGACAGAGCTCCCAGAGGGGCCCCGACCCACAAAGAAGGACACTTGGAAGCCACAGGCAGGGAGTGCATATTGCAGCACTGCAGGAATCTCCATGACTCCTGGACCAGGGACCCAGGAGACCGCCAAGGAGGGGAGGCCACGACACCAGCCCAGGGCCCCCGCATGTAGGTAACTCAGCAAACATAGGAGGAAGGAAATGAACCAGGGAGTCTGGGGCAGGGTTCCGGCTGAGAGGCCAGAAAGGAGACACCTTGGGAGGCAGCGGAGCCTGGGCTGTCCCAGGATCATCTCCTGGGACCACGCCTGCCTGGAGATGAGACGGACAGGGCTGTGGAAACCACGAGTGCTTTGTCTTCCCCAGGACATGGCACCCAGGCCTAGAAAGATCAGCTGTATGGTACAAGGAGAACAAAGGCCCAAAGCCCAAAAGGAAAGGAGGCCTGTGGGCAGGGGCGCCAGCGAGGGGTGGGGGGCTTCTGCACATGAGGTGGAGGTGGGCATCTGGCAATAGAAGAGATGTTGCACCCTGACCACAGTCCCCAGCTTCTCCGCTTTGGTCACTGACCCTCAGCTCCCTTGGACAGCAATGTCCAGCAGGCGGCAGCAGCGACCTCCCCCAGGAGCCGGTGGAGCAAACGCAGCTGTGGGTCACCCTGGCACAGGGAGGCCTAGAAACTAACAAATGCGATGTGGACACTGGGCCCAGAGAGGGGTTCCCTGCAGTCTGTGGAGGGGACCAGAGCCTCTAAGATGTGCACAGTAAAGGTACCTGCCATTCCCTTTGTCCCCATGACCTGGGGACATCCTGGTTACAAATATAATATTGACTTGAAATTTGTGACTGGGTACTGGACTTCTTTTATACCTTTTTTGACTTGGGTGACTTGCTGTAGAAATGATTGTGTTTTAATCAGATAAGGTTACTACTGATACAAATCAACAAGCCACATGTTTTATACCGCCTTTATAATGTTTTTCTTTGATTACAAACTTGTTAATATCTCACTGTGTAGTAATTCAAATTGCTTAGCTTTATAGGCTAGACTTTCCAGAATCTTCCTCAAACGCATTTCTCTTGAGTCAGCTCCTGTGGTTTGCTTCTCACACCTTGACTGAAGGAGTGGAATGTGTCCTTGTTCTGAAGACACACTGGACACTTTCACACCCCATGCCTGATCCATAGCATCCGCCCCCTTGGGACATATGACCATTCTCTCATGATGTCTCTGTCCCTTATTTGGAGAACTCCATTGACAGCAAACTGTATTGGAATAAAAAGTTTTCTGAGCAAGTTTAATTATATGTATTTACATATGTGCATTAATATATATAATAAATATGCATTCTCTTAACTGTGTACCATTTAAAAAGCATAAGTTACGCCTTCTCATGAGAAAGAATTAAAAATTTAGTTTTGGAATTCCCGTCGTGGTTCACTGGAAACTAATCTGACTAGCATCCATGAGGGCGAAGTTTCGATCCCTGGCCTTACTCAGTGCGTTAAGGATCCAGCGTTGCCATCAGTTGTGGTGTAGGTCACAGACCAGGCTCGGATCTTGCAATGCTGTGGCTGTGGCGTAGGCCAGTGGCTATAGCGCTGATCTGACCCCAAGCCTGGGAACTTCCATATGCCGAGGGCACGGCTCTAAAAAGACAAAAAGAAAAAAAATTAGTTTTAAATAGCACCGAAACTAGTCCGTTGAAGAGAACAGATTTTCTGATTATTTTGGTAAGGTTTGTTTCACCCCTTATGGAGAAAAAGTTAATAAAATCATTTTTCCTTTAAGGGCAAATTTGATATTGGGTTAACTTTCTTGCTCATTGCTCTGGAAATCTGATGAAAGTGGCCTACCCTGGGTTTAGGGTTAAAAATGACCCATGCCGGAGTTCTGTTGCGGCTCAGCGGTAATGAACCTGACTAGTATCCATGAGGATGTGGGCTCAATCCCTGGCCTTACTCAAGTGGGTTAAGGATCTGGTGTTGCCATAAGCTGTGGCATAGGTTGTAGACATGGCTCAGATCCCATGTTGCTGGGGCTATGGCTTAGGCCCGCAGTTATAGCTCTGATTCGACCCCTAGTCTGGGAACTTCCATATGCCGTGGGTGTGGCACTAAAAAAAGACCAAAAAAACCCAAAAAAACCATGACTCATAAATCGCCTTGGATTTGGAGGCAATATCTGTGGACCTTTCCTCAATGTGGGGATTCTGGTAACTCAGCTTGTCCCTCGGGGGTCCCTGAAAGTTGTGACTACGGTATGTGGTTGAGATGCTGACTCCCACTGACACGGTGCTGTCTAGAATACAGAGCTACGCTTGAGATAAGTAGGAATCAACTACTGAGTACTGCGACTGCTGTGTAGACCACTGGGAGGGATCCCACAGACGAGAGGACAGAGGTTGCTCTGTTAGGACACTGGATTTTCTGTCATTTGTCCTTCTATCTAAACCAAATGCCACTGTGGCTTTCCTGCGGGTCTAAAGGTCTAATTAAGCAGACCAGACCTCCCGGTGGGGGTTGCACTATAGCCATTACACCAAAAGCCCTGAGAAGGCTCATGATACGTGTGTTTTGTTAACTGTTATCACCCCATTGCACCCTGTATGGCATGTAGTAGCGGCTCAGTACATACTTGTTGAAAAAAAATTGGCCCTGAACATCAAAAGGTAGGTAGTAAGGTAATTACCCGTTTCAAAGCTTTTATAAATGTGATTTAAGTCAGGATACTCCTGCATGTTGACCTCGCTGAACAATGCTTCCAGAAGCGGCAGGCTGAATTTCTTCTCCAGGTCACTGAGGACTTTGTACACCACTCTTGGGACAGGGACCAGGTTTCTACAGGAATCTTGAAAGTCCTTTGGAAAATTTGTGATGGAGAAAAACATACATTTTCAAGTTACAGATCTTCCAAGTGACCGAAGAGTCCTAGAAAAAGACTTTGTGGCTAATGTTTTCCAAATTCTCTCTATAGATTATGTCAAGGTTCAGACTTGCTGATCTATTTGGATGGCTACTAAGTGAAACAACGAAATCCTCCCTCCTTAAAATACCCGTTTGTGAAATCTGATCTCCTCACCCTCCTTTATATTACATGTAAGAAGGAGCAATTCTAAATAGGTAAAGTGGGGAGTTCCCGTCGTGGCTCAGTGGTTAACAAATCCGACTGGGAACCATGAGGTTGCAGGTTCGATCCCTGGCCTTGCTCAGTGGGTTAAGGATCTGGCGTTGCTGTGAGCTGTGGTGTAGGTCGCAGATGTGGCTCGGATCCTGCGTTGCTGTGGCTGTGGCTGTGGCTGTGGTGTAGGTCGCAGATGTGGCTCGGATCCTGCGTTGCTGTGGCTGTGGCTGTGGCTGTGGTGTAGGCCGGCAGCTACAGCTCCTCTTAGACCCCTAGCCTGGGAACCTCCAAATGCCGCGGGTGCGGCTCTAGATAAAGGCAAAAAAGACAAATAAATAAATAAATAAATAGGTAAAGTGGGTTCAAAGTTAATCAGTGTGTAGCTCTGTAAGAGTCGAGTCAAATGTTTTAGGAATAGACTTGGAACGTAACAAGTGGCTCATCTACTGACTGTAAAACTCCCGGCCCTGCACCAAGACTGACTTGACCTGGAAGGGCTCAAAGGAGGTAGGTGATATTTCTTCTTTGTGAACTTGGCCCCAGGGAAAGCGCAATTCATAGAGCAAGGAGAAGATTTGCATCTCTGTATCTCCAACAACACTTATTTCTAAAATTCACCCAAATTTCAAGAATCCAGAAACAGAGTAAATAAATAAATGGAAAAAAAGAAAACCCCTGAAAATTGTTGGAGAAAGAACAGCAAGCATCGACTCCCAAATTTGTACTAATAAGACATCAATTCCCTGTGGATCTTAATGTTTTTGGATCTATTTAAACTGATGTTCATTAAAAAGAAGTAAGCCAATTATTAATTAAATTATCTCATTTGAATTATTCATTAAAATTACCTTTAATTCTTAGTTTATGCCACATTGTATGCATTCCTGCAAGGAATTATACATCTATGGCACACACTTGCCTCAGATCCAGTCTGTCTCCAGGCCTCTTCATCCTGACTCCAGTGGTACCATGAGCACCATTCCCTCAGTTAGAAGAAGAGTTTTCCCTCATGATGCCTGCTTTTTCCTCTCCTTTTCCCCTTTTTCCTTGCAACAATACTTGAACATTTGCACCAATACTTTAAAAGGTCTTTGACTCATAGGAGACTCCATTTTAGCTAGTTGGGCCCTTAACTTGTGTATTCAGGATCTCAAAGCTTAATTTAGTTGGGGGCTGATTTACTAGACTGTAACATAATAAACTTCAATTACTGGGAATTCCCTTCGTGACACAGTGGAAAACGAATCCGACTGGGAACCATGAGGTTGCGGGTTCAATCCCTGGCCTCGCCCAGTGGGTTAAGGATCCTGCATTGCCGTGAGCTGTGGTGTAGGTCATAGACGCGGCTTGGATCCTACGTTGCTGTGGCTGTGGCGTAGGCAGGTAGCTGTAGCTCCAATTCAACCTCTAGTCTGGGAACCTCCATATGCTACGGGTGCAGCCCTAAAATGACAAAGACAAAAAAAGAAAAAGAAAAAGAAAATAAACTTCACTTACTTCGTACATTTTATTGGTAATGAGTTCACGGTCACGTAGGCCCTCAAGGAAAGGAAATGCCTTTTTTATTGCATTTGAAATCTCCACCTTATGCCTTTTGAAGTGGTTGAATACAGTCTCATAGATAAGCTCTTCGTCTGTGCTCCTCGTTTCTATTGACATCCTAAGGAGGAAAAATATCATGTGAAAATGGTCATCAAGATTCTGAGATGCTGGAGTTCCCTTCGTGGCTCAGTGGTTAACGAATCCGACTAAGAACCACGAGGTTGCGGGTTCGATCCCTGGCCTCGCTCAGTGGGTTAAGGATCTGGCGTTGCCGTGAGCTATGGTGTAGGTTGCAGACGCGGCTCGGATCCTGCGTTGCTGTGGCTGTGGCGAAGGCTGGCAGCTACAGCTCCTGTTAGACCCCTAGCCTGGGAACCTCCATATGCCACGGGTGCGGCTCTAGATAAAAGGCAAAAAGACAAAAAAAAAAAAAGATTCTGAGATGCTTATGGAAGGTGTAACTTTTTTTTTTTTTTAAATGGCCACACCCATAACATATGGAAGTTCCTGGGCCAGGGATGGAATCCAGGCTGCATCTGCAACCTTCACCACAGCTGGGACAACACTAGATACTTAACCCACTGCGCCAGGCTGGGGATTGAACTGGCAATGCCACAGAGACCAGCCAGGTTATTAACCCACTGCACCACAGCAGGAACTCCTATGTAGTGAATCTTTCTAGGCACCTGATTTTCAGAAATTGTTGCTGTTTTGTGTGACAGTAATTTTAAACCAGAACTTATAATTCTAGCTCTTAGTTGATTGTTTATGGTTCTGCTAATGATGTTTTAATCAACACTCTGTAATCATAAAAGCTGTGAAGACGTTGGCTTTCTTCATCAAACCAGAAGAGAATCATCATCACTTCTCAGTACCCAAAACACAGTGGGGAATAATAATGTCACACTAATGTGTCAAATTTCCATTAAAAAATGGTCTCCAGTTAAATACTGAAGGTTGAAGAGAAGCGTTTGTCTTCACTTTTATTAAATTCCTCACCACAATGCGAATAAAAGGATTGGATTCACATTGACAAGGAGAATGGCAGGAGGCCATGAGCTCGTGAGAGATTTCTTGAAAGATCTTTAAGATAGAAAGTGCTCATTGTGGAGTTCCCGTCATGGCGCAGTGGTTAACGAATCCGACTAGGAACCATGAGGTTGCGGGTTCGATCCCTGGCCTTGCTCAGTGGGTTAAGGATCTGGCATTGCTGTGGCTGTGGTGTAGGCCGGCAGGTACAGCTCCGATTAGATCCCTAGCCTGGGAACCTCCACATGCCGCAGGTGCAGCCCTAAAAATGACAAAAGGCAAAAAAAGAAAAAATTGCTCATTGGTACTGTGGGTGGAGGATGCTCCCAGAGGTCCAGAAAGCAACCTGTGCCCTGACGAACCTTAGAGAGGCAGTAGAGATTGTGTGGGAGACACGGTGCCGAAAGCTAACGTGTTATTTGAAAAATGAGGTATATAGTTCAGCACACCCTCCACCTCTCAACCTGCATCCTGGCCACTCACACACAGGCAGCCTCTCAGAGGGAACCACTGCTGTCATTTCTGTCACCAGATGTTAATTTCGCCTAGTCCTGGATTTCATATACATGAAGACAATGTAATATGGGAGAACAAATCTGAGTCTATAGTAGAGCTGTTCCATTTCCTTTAACCTTACTTTGACCTCTTGCTCTGTTGCGTGTGCTTAGACAGGCTGACTCTGTATCTTTTGTAAAAGAATGTTGCTTATAGCTGGAAGCAGCGCAGGAATATCGTGACCTGAACGTGACCTGACTTGAACAGAGAACAAGATTTGTCTTGGAGGTTTCCAGGGACATGGCGACCTGACTGTGACCTGACATACCTGGACAGCTGCAAGAACAAAGAATCCTACCAACTAACCACAACCTCTCCCTCACCATGCCTTTAAAAGGGCTTTGGCGAAAGCCTTTTAGGAGTTTGGGTTTTTAAAGGCATGAGTCACCCGTCTCCTTCCATGGCCCCGCAGTAAACATTTCTGTGTTCCAGACTGACATTTCAGTATTGTTTTGGCCATCTGGCTCACTGACACACCTCCAATAACTAAACTACATCCTGTGTGCTTTGCGTCTGACTTTTTTTTTTAGGGCTGCACCCATGGCATGTAGAAGTTCCCAGTCTAGGGTTCCAATCAAGAGCTACATCTGCTGGCCTACACGACAGCCACCGCAACATGGGATCCAAGCCGCATCAGCGACCTACACCATAGCTAAAGGCAATGCTGGATCCTTAACCCACTGAGCAAGGCTGGGGATCGAACCCACATCCTCAGGGATACTAGTCAGATTCATTTCCGCCAAGTCACAACAGGAACTCCGTGTCTGACTCTTTTGCTTATCGTCTGTATTGTTGGATGGATACAAATTTATTCTTTTTTATTGTTGTAGTCATTGCATTGTGTGAACCTACTACAATCTGTTTATTCATTTTCCTTTTTATAGACATTTGGGTGGATTCTAGTTTGGACTAGTGTGACTAAAGCTGTTGTTCTCATACCGGTTTGTGTGTGTGTGTGTGTGTGTGTGTGTGTGTGTGTGTGTATGTGTGTGTGTAAAAACATTTTAATTTCTCTTGGGTAAATAATTAGGAGTAAAATTGCTGGGTCATTGTATAGGAGTATGTTTACTAGTTTTAGAACTTCTCAAACTATTTCTTTTGTTTGTTTGTTTTTGGTCTTTTTGTCTTTGTAAGGCTGCACCTGCAGCATATGCAGATTCCCAGGCTAAGGGTCCAATCAGAGCTATAGCCGCCTCCAGCCTACACCACAGCTCACAGCAACGCTGGATCCCCAACCCACTGAGTGAGGCCAGGGATCGAACCCACATCCTCATGGACGTTAGTTGTGTTTGCTAACCGCTGAACCGTGACAGGAACTCCCTCTCAAACTATATTTCAAAATCTATTAGAAATAGCATAATTTTAGCCACTTTAGTCTACAGTGTATAATGTGATATCTCGTATAGTTTTAATTTGTATTACTTTAATGATTAATGATATTGAGGACATTTTTGCATGCTTATTGGGAATTAATAATCTTTTTTTCGAGAAGTGTCTTTTCAAGTCGGGCCCATTTATGTTATTGGATTGTCTTTTATTACTTATTGATGTGTAGGAGTTAGCATATATTATGGAAAAAGAGTTTAATATATGTATTGTGAAAATTTTTTCCTATTCTGTGGTTTGCCTTTCATTTTCTTAATCACATCTTTTGATGACAAAATTTTAATTTTGATGAAGCCAAATCTGTGGCTTTTTTCTTCTGTGGTTAATAACTTTAGTGTACTATCTAAGAAATCTTTGCCTTCCCCAAATTAATGAAAACATTCAAAAAGCAGTTTACAGTATAAACATGGGTCTATTTCTGGTTTTTCTATTCCATGCCATTGATCTATTTGTCTATCCTTGTGCTAATAACATATTGATTTGAATAGTAAGATTACAGGAAGTCTTGAAGTTGATTAGGAAAATACTGTCTTGGGTTTTCTAGGTCTTTTGTTTTTCCATATATCTTTTAAAATTGATTTGTCAATTTGTATAAGAAAAGCCTTTTGGATTTTATAGGGTTTGCATTGAACTTGTAGATAAATTTGTTGAAAAGTGACATCTTAATATTGAGCCCCAGTCCTTTAAGCTTGTTTAACTCTCCATTTATTTAATTTTCCTTAATCTTGCCTAGAAGTGTTTACAGCTTTCAGTACGGAAGTCATACACTTCTTTCATTAAATTTATTCTTAGTTATTTTATTCTTGGGGGGTTACTGTAAATGATATTGCTTTTTAAAATTATTTCTAACAATTGTATGGACATAGAATTTATTTCCAGAAACATTAGCCATACGTTCATGACCTTCCTAAATTCATGTACCCTAGTAACATATTTGTAGATTTCCTTCGGATTTTATAGAAAATCATGTCATCATCAAATAAAACTCTTTTACTTCTTCCTTTCCAAAAACTGTTTCTTTTTCTTTCCTAGTGCACTAGTTAGGAGTTTAAAAACAATGCTGAGGTCAAATGGTGAGAATGGAATCCCTTGCCTTGTTTCCAGTCTTAGAGAAAATGAACTCAGTATCACCATCAACTATGGTATCTCACACACACACACACACACACACACACACACACACACACACTACTAAGGAAGTTTCTGTTTATTACTAGTTTACTGAGAGTTTTATCATGGACAGATGTTCAATATCATCACATGCATCTGTTGAGCTATTCATGTGATTTTCCTTCTTTATTCTTTAATTTGGTGATCCACATTATTGATTTCCAGAGTCTCCTCTTACATAGAAGAAGATAACCACAGGTCAACACACTTTAGAAGTAAGTCTCTAATATCAGAAAGAAAGAATAACATAAAAAGGGGAGAAAAGTTACCCCAGGAGAAGCGAGATATTGTAGGAGACAAGAGGAACATCCAAAACCTCTTATATTTTTAGAGATATTTCTTTGTAACATCTTTGTAACAGAAAGAGATAGTTGTCGTAGAGATTTTTAAAAATTTATTTTTGAAGATTTACTAAAATGGTTGTAAATACAGTTGGGGAAATTTCCCAGAAAATTAAGTAAACAGATTAAAAGAACAACAAAAAATGAGTAAATTTAAAAGAAAATATAGGAGGGTAAGATTAGGTTAGGAGTCTAATAGCAATCTCATTAGAGTCAAGAAAGATGTGCAAAGAGGACCATGTCAAGAGGAGGACCATGCCAAGAGAATTATTTAAGGAACTATGTACCATGGAGAAGGACATGAAGTTTTTAAAATAATTTAGAAAAATGAATTTTAAAAGAACCAGACCAAGACACATAATTATGAAATGCCAACACCTGAAAAACAAAGGGAAGAGCTTAAAAGTTTCCAAAAAGAATTAAGAAGCAGGTCACCTGTGGAAGAATGATGGCAAGAATAGACGACATCTCATCAGTAACAAATCTATAGCCTTTCAAGACCCAGAGTGAATCAGAACAACTTCAGACACATAGGGCTGAGGAATTGTACTTTATGGACAACCGTTTTTAGTATTTTTTCCTAAAATTTTCTTTATTACCTTTATATATATGTCAATGCATATGTTTAAGGTTTAAAATTCCAATTTACACACTCTCTAAAATTTTTATGCAACTACAGTTTTACTTTCTATTTTTTCGCAAAGACAGCTCTTCTTTTCCCTCCAAATTACTGTCCCCACCCCTCTGACATAATCTATTTTAATCACCTTGCATATATTCTTTCATAAATTCTCCATAAGCATGTAAATCCATGTACCTATCTCTATGTCCTACCCATATCTTGCAGGATTTTTATTCATCAGATTATACAGTATTACATAATTTTCTTTCTCTGGATTACAAATTGTCTTTACATTAATACCTTGCAAAATATTCTCTCAGTCATCCAGTGTGGTTCCAGCTTGTTTATTTATTTATTTTGTAAATGTATAATATTGAACAACACAACCTATTCTTAAGAAAATACAATAAGATGGATTACAGAAAAACCGGGAAGAAATCCAATTAGGAGGAAGATGTGAAAAGCAGAAATCAGTGGATCCAATTCTGGAAATGTTAGAAGGAAACCCAAGCTGGCAGTCTGGAAAGAGATGGAGAACATGAACATCTCGGATTGGAAAAGATGATGATTACAGTATGTAGATAAGTGTGGTGCATGACAAAAATATCATAAAGGATGGGAGAAAGGAATTGGGAATAGTCTGCTATAAGGTACCTGTGCTACAGGGGAGGTGGTATAAAATCTGTACCGCAATCTCTAGAACCACCAAAAGCATTTAAATAATTAAAAAGCAGTGTAATTGATATGTTAATAGAAGACTAAGATGGAATCATTTAAATAGCTGAATTAAAACTAGAGAAAGCAGAAAAAGAGGAGGAAGAAAGAAACAGAAAAATACAATGAAGAAAGGATAGTTAACAAACATAGTAAGAAAGCAATAATTAATTTCAGTGTGAATGGCCTAAATACTCCAATTAATTGCAGTTATTGTCGAAGTGACTGAGAAAACAAGACCCAATCATATGTTGGCAATAAGAAAAAACAAAACAAAACAAAAGCATAGTGTGTTCCTTGTGGCACAGCAGGTTAAGGATCTGGAGTTGTAACTGCAGAGGCTCTGGTTACTGCTGTGGTGTGGGTTCAACCCCTAGCCTGGGAAATTCCACATGCCATGGGTACAGCCAAAAAACAAAAAACCATAAGCATAAAGACCCAGGTTAAGAATGGAGGAGACAGCGTGTCAATGCTAATACAAAAAAAAAAAAAAAACAGAGAGAGAGAGAGAGAGAGAGAGAGACTTCAGGCAAAGAAAAATGATTGAGAAAGAGAGCATTATATATGATAAAGGGTCAGTTTTCCAAGAACACAGTACAATCTTCAATGTGCATTTACACATGATAAACACACAGAATCAAATTGTGTAAGGTAAAAATGGATACAACTGTAACATAAATAGATAAATCTACTATTCCAATTGGATACACGAACAACCCTCTTTTAGGGATTTATAGATCAAGTGGGTAGAGAAGCAATAAAAATAGAGTTGACCTGAACATCACTAGCAATCTATCGATCTATCTGATATTTTTAGAATATACATCTTCCTCAAGGTCACGTGGAATAATCACCTTTACCGAGACAGAATACATTCTGGACCATAAAACACATCTTCAATTTAACAGAATAGAAATCATTAAAATATGTTCCCTGTCAAAAAGGAATTAAGCCACAAATCAATAACAGAACGAGGTGGAAATTTCCTCCAATGCTTGGAGATAAAATACACTCCTAGATTTTTGTACACCTATAAATATAATAAAATTCATTAAGAAAAAAATACACTCCTAAATAACACATGGGTCAAAGAAATCTCAAGAAAAAAATTTAACTATTTTGAACAGAATAAAAATGTCTACAACTTATCAAAATTTGTGGGATGCTGAAAAAGGAGTGACTAGAAAGGAATGTATCCCATTGAATGTATAGATTAGAAAAGAAGAGAGATGTAAAATTAATAACTAAGTTTCTCCACTTAGAAACTGGAAAAAAAAGAGCAACTTAAGCCAAAAGCAGTAGAAGAGATGAAATCAAAGAGCAAAAGTCAGTGAAATAGGAAATAAAAAACGAAAGAGAAAATTCCACAGAACCTAAAATTTGGTCTTGGAAGAGTTAATGAAATTGATAAATTTCTACCCAGGCTCACTAAGGAAAAAAAGAGAGAAAGAAGACACAAATTACTGGTATCTGTTCATCCATAGCTTAGCTGATTAAAGTGCCTGTCTATTACAGTAGCATCAAAAATATGAAATATTTAGATATGAATCTAACAAAATATGTGTAGGATCTATAGCAGAAAATTCTTCTAGAAAGAGAAGAATTTTACTTTGCAAAATAACATAATCGTAACTACTTTGATGTAAAATTTCAAATTATGTAAACAAACAGTGTTGAGCTTAGTGGTAAAGAGAAATTTGATGTGAATTATTTTTTAAATATAAAAATGTGAACAATATGATTTCAAATTCAATAACAAAAATTACAGAAATATAGATTAAAAGTAATTTTGAAAAGTTGAAGATAATCACTGGTAGAGTGAAATCAGACTCTATAAAACCTTCAAAAGCACTAAAAAATAAAATAGAAAAGAAATGTAGCTTGCATTTTAAAGAGCAAAAATAAGAAAAACAGTAGGCATTCTAAAAGTAAACCCTGGGGAAAAAAACATAAAAAACACATTATTAAAACCACTAAATATAAATGAAAAAATGATGATATTGAAAGGCACACAATCAAAAAGACTCCCACAAGAGACACAAAAAAGACATGATGACACAAAATTTGTTAAAAAATCAAAGGTTGGCAAGTTATGGTGTTCAAATATAAACAAAGCAAAAAAAAAAAAGGTATTCAATGGAAATGAATCTGACTAGCATCCATGAGGACTCAGGTTCAACTCCTGGCCTCACTCTCAGTGGGTTAAGGATCCAGCGTTGCTGTGAGCTGTGGTGTAGGCTGGCAGCTACAGCTCCGACTAGGCACCTAGCTTGGGAACTTCCACATGCTGCAGGTGTGGCCCTAAAAAAAGACAAAAACAAACAAACAAACAAAAAATGAAAAAGAAACAAAGAATATAAACATATCCATAACTAATTTAAAAAGGGAATTTCTTAAGACTAACAGCTATTTTTACAAAAACCATACAAAATATACAGATGGTTAACACAATATAAAGTCTCCGAAAAAAACAAATACTATGGTAAACACTGAAATGATGACATAATTTTTGTTTGTTTGTTTATTTTTTAGGGCTGCGCTAGAGGCATGTGGATGTTCCCAGGCTAGGGGTTGAATCAGAGCTACAGCTGACCACCTACACCACAGCTTACGGCAATGCCGGATGCTAAACCCACTGAGCGAGGTCAGGGATCGAACCCGAAACCTCATAGCTCCTGGTTGGATTGTTCCCACTGCGCCACAACGGGAACTTGAAATGATGAAATAATTTAAACAGAAAAAAGTTAGGGATGCCTGTCATTGCCATCACTGTTTTTTTTTTTTTAATATATAATAGAAGTTTTGGTTAGTGCTATAGGCAAGGAAAATGAAGTCATTCACATAAATACTAACAAGATAGAACATTATACATCCCACATTTGTATACATAGAAACACTAAGGTCCTAACTAAAATCCATAAGGGATAGAAAAAGAACTGCCAGTGTGAATGAATAAAAAAGTAGACATATAAAATTTAAAGATTTTATGTGGAACACCACAATTGAAAAGAAATAAAATAGTACTTCAAACACAATAGCAAATATGTATATGTTTATACACATCTGAAAAGTATAGAACTATATGAAGAAAAAAAACTATAAAATCTTATCGAAGGAAATTAAACAAGATCTACATATATAGAGATACATAAGGTGCATTAAATAAATTATTCCAATAAATTAAAAAATTCAAATCACTCCCCATCATGAGACTACTATGAAACCCAAATAAACACGAGATAAATGAAAGCTGTAGGTTAATGTTGTTTATAAACACCAAAGATTAAGTCCCCTAGTAAGATATTAATGAGTCTAGTCCAACAGAGAACGCGGAAGTAGTGTGATAGGACCATGTAAATATCATCTCAGGATTTCTAGGTCGGGTCACATTAGAAAATCTTTCTATGTTTTTGGTTAAACCTGGCAGATTGAACACACTCACTCTGCCCAGCAAAGGAAACCAGAAACAAAATGAAAAGACAACCTATGGATGGAGAGAAAACATTTGCAAACGGTGTGACTGACAGAGGCTTAATTTCCAAAATATTAAAAACAACTCATACAATTCAATAACAACAACAAAAATCAACACAACACTGTAAATCAACTATACTCTAACAAAAATAAAATAAAATAAACTGCAATGAGCTATCACCTCATACTGATCAGAATGGCCACCATCGAAAGGTCTACAAATAACAAATGCTGGAGAGGAATGTAAATTGGTGCAGTCACTGTGGAGAACTGTGTGGATGTTCCTTAAAAAACTAAAAGAGTTACCATGTGATCCATTATAGAAGTAAATGCCACAGACAAGAGCTAAAAAATGAAAAAGAATCCATCTGAGGGAGGGTGGATAAAAAGACTGCTATTTTTTTTAAAGGCCTTGCTGACTATTTGTGTTTTTAAATATATCAACTATCAAACAATCAATCAAAAATACATTTTTCATATATGCATTGCTTTGCTTAAACTAACAACCAAATTAATAAAAATATTTCAACATAAATTACTCTGAAATTAAGCAGATTAAAGAGAAAAGTTACATGATCATCTCAAAAGATTCATTTTTTTTGTCTTGTTTTTTATTTTTAAGGGCCCCACCCACGGCATATGGAATTGAATCAGGATTGAATTGGTGCTGCATCGAGGGATCTGAGCCATGTCTGCGACCTACACCACAACTCATGGCAACACTGGATCCTTGGCCCCCTAAGCAAGGCCAGGGATCGAGCCCGAATCATCATGAATGCTAGTGGGGTTCCTTACTGCTGAGCCACAATGGGAACTCCCCAAAAGATTCTTTAGAAAGCATTTTCATTTCAGTGAACATCCAATACACGGTCTTAATAAAAAGAAACAACTTTTAGTAAACCAGGACTAGCAGTAAATATCCTTAACTTGATAAAGGGTATCTATCAGAAAGTCCCAAAGTAAACATTATAAATACCCTTCTAAAACCAGGAACAAATTCGTTTAATTTTGGCAGTACAGTAGTCAAAGGACTAAGAAGAGAGGGAGAGAGAGGAAGAGAGGAAGGGAAGGGGGCAGGGAGAGGGAAAGAGAGACTGAGGAAGGGAGAAGGAAAAAAGGAAGAAAGACAAACAGAAAGAAAGAAAGAAGGAGGGAAGGAGGACAATGAGGTATAAATTCCTGAAAAAATGAGACAAAACTACTATTTGTAGAAGATGTAATTATTTCTCAAAAAAATGCAAAACAATATTTGAAGGAAAAAGTCCACTTAGTAAGATTTCTATCCATAGGATCAAAAAATTCAAACCAACAGATTTCCCCTTATGCCAGCAATAAAAATTTAGAAAATGTAAAAGAAAAATGAGTTCCCATTTATAAATGCAATTATAAAATGTCTAGCACTAAACTGACCCAATGAAATTATACAGGGTCATTCAGAAATAATAACTTAACTATAGAACTTGACTATATACCTGAATAAATAAAGAGATGTGCCATCTTTCTAGTTGGGACTATTCAGAATTTTTCATAGTGTAAATTCTTCCTATCAACTATAACAAAAGATTTTAAAAAATTCTTCCTAAATTTGTCTATTCATTCAGTGCTGTTAATTGAATCCCAGAAAGATAGGTTATAAAACATTAATATTTGGTTATAACATTTATTTAGAAGAGAAAAAACTCCAGAATAGCTAAGAATATTTTGAAAACAAGAATGATAAAACCATAGTAACTAACAGATTTCAATATTGAAAGAGAAATAAAAAATGGAATCATGGATCAGAACAGGGATCACCTATGTTTTTTTTTCTGTTTTTTTTTGTCTTTTTGCCTTTATGTAGAGCCGCACCCCGCGGCACATGGAGGTTCCCAGGCTAGGGGTCTAACAGGAGCTGTAGCTGCCGGCCTTCGCCACAGCCACAGCAACGCGGGATCTGAGCCGCGTCTGCGACCTACACCACAGCTCACGGCAACGCCAGATCCTTAACCCACTTAGCGATGCCAGGGATCGAACCCACAACCTCATGGTTCCTAGTCGGATTCGTTAACCACTGAGCCACGATGGGAACGCCTCACCTATGTATCTTTTATACATAAAATACAATCTAGGAGTTCCCCTTGTGACTCAGCAGGTTAAGAGCTGGAACAGTATCCATGAGCGTGTGGGTTTGATCCCTGGCCTTGCTCAGTGGGTCGGAGATCCGGCATTGCCATGAGCTGTGGGCTGGCAGCTGCAGCTCTGATCAACCCCTATCCTGGGAACTTCCATATGCTGCAGGTGCAGCCCTAAAAAGAAAAAGATAATCTACTTTATGTTAAAGATGTTATTTCAAATCAGTTGTTAAAGGTTAATTTACTAAGTTAATGTTATTGCATAAACGGTCCTTTTTTTGGAAGAAAAAAAACTAGTTCTGTATCTCACTCCCAGTGCAAAAATAAATTTTCTGTGGAATTAAGAAAAAAATGTAAATCGGAGTTCCCGTTGTGGCTCAGTGGTTAATGAATCCGACTAGGAACCATGAGGTTGTGGGTTCGATCCCTGGCCTTGCTCAGTAGGTTAAGGATCCAGCGTTGCCGTGAGCTGTGGTGTAGGTGGCAGACACAGCTCGGATCCTGCGTTGCTGTGGCTGTGGCGAAGGCCGGCGGCTACAGCTCCTGTTAGACCCCTAGCCTGAGAATCTCCATATGCTGTGGGTGCGGCCCTAGATAAGGCAAAAAGACACACACACAAAAAGAAAAAAATATACATCAACCAACAAATCAACTTACAAACTACAAAATATTTTATCTTTCCTAGTAACGGCATTTGCAGCAACATGGATGGACCTAGAAATTATCATGCTAAGTGAAGTCAGTCAGACAATGAGACGCCAGCATCAAATGCTGTCACTTACATGAGAAATCTAAAAAAAGGACACAATGAACTTCTTTGCAGAACAGATACTGACTCACAGACTTTGAAGAACTTCTGGTTTCCCAATGAGACGGGTTGGAGGGTGAGGGATGGGCCGGGGGTTTGGGATGGAAATGCTGTAAAATTTGGTTATGATGGTTGTTGTACACCTATAAATGTAATAAAATTCATTGGGTAGCTTTAAAAAGTGTTATCTTTCCTTCCTTCTTCTCTTTCCATATGCCATTCTACTGACCTCTCCCCTTTATTCAATTAAGATTTTTGCAAATACTTCAGCAGGACTCCTCACAAAGTTTTTGCTTACTTCAGCATCCATAGAGATTCCATTAAATACCCTAATCTTTCAATTTTCTTTTTTCTTTTTAGGGCCGCACTTGCGGCATGTGGAAGTCCCCAGGCTGGGGGATGAATTGGAGCTGCAGCTGCCGGCCTAGGTCACAGCCACAGGAACGTGGATTCTGAGCCCCGACTACCCCCTACACCACAGCTCACGGCAATGCTGGATCCTTAACCCACTGAGTGAGGCCAGGGATTGAACCCACATCTTCAGGTTCTTAAGTCTCTGAACCACAGCGGGAACTCCTAGTCTTTCAACTTATTGACCTTTATTATCTTTTTTTTTTGTCTTTTTGCCTTATCGAGAGCCACACCCGCAGCATATGGAGATTCCCAGGCTAGAGGTCTAACAGGAGCTGTAGCTGCCGGCCTTCGCCACAGCCACAGCAACGCGGGATCCGAGCCGCATCTGCAACCTACACTACAGCTCACGGCAACGCCGGATCCTTAACCCACTGAGCAAGGCCAGGGATCGAACCCACAACCTCATGGTTCCTAATTGGATTCGTTAACCACTGAGCCATGACGGGAACTCCGACCTTTATTATCTCTAATAATCTTGTCTTTCTCTCCATTTCTGCAAGTTTCTTCTGTGGACATACTTCAGACTTCATCATTCCTCTGATTTGTGCACGCTACGAAATCTCAGATTCAAACACGACCGCTGCCTGATCTATTGCAGGCTATATCTTTTTATACCTGCACCCCAGTGAATGTTTGATCTCCTACCCTTGGGCTCCCGACTCTGTCATTTCGTTGCTCATAATCACATTGATGTCTTCACTTGCCCACATAAATTCATGGTCTATTGTTCTATTCCACTGTTCCTAACCTTGGCTATACATTAAAATCACCTAAGGAGTTTTAAAACATCCTAATATCCAGGTACAACTAGGAGGGGAATCAGTAAGTTCAAAGCTCCCCATCATTTAATTGCAGTTCTAGAACTGCTATTAAAATCCACCTCTTAAGTTCACCCTTAATGTCCTTGCCCACATCTACCTCCACTGAATTCATCTAATAAACCACTAACCCTGGATAAAACCAGACTAGCCCCTCTTCCACTCATCTGCACCCAAGCTGTGTGGAGAAAAACACAGTCATGCTACGTGCTCTCTTTAAATTTATAGTCATCAAGCTGAAATGAATTTTCAGTGTCATTCTGTAATCCTACATTCTGCTATTAATTTCACTTTTTCCTTCACTGAGTGACTGTTTTACAACTTTTCTCTTCTTTCCTTTTTTTTTTTTGTCTTTTTAAGGCTGCACCGGTGGCATATGGAGGTTCCCAGGCTAGGGGTCTCATCCGAGCTGTAGCCACCGGCCTATGCCATAGCCACAGCAACGTGGCATCCGAGCCGCATCTGTGACCTACACCACAGCTCACAGCAACACTGGATCCTTAACCCAGGGATTGAAACTGCAGCCTCGTGGTTCCTAGTCAGATTCTTTTCTGCTGAGCCATGACAGGAACTCCATAACTTTTCTATCCTCAACTTCTAACTACCCCTTCTCTCCCTCTCTTGCCTTCCCTCTAAACTGGGAATGTAAAATAACCGGTAACTGAATCCGCACCATGGCACACATCAGCCTGTCTACCTTGGTACCCAGTGGCTTTCCTTCTGATTCAGAACACAGAATGCCTCTCTTCCGCCGAGGGGCAACCCACCCACTTGGGCGCTCTTTTCCATCAGCTCTCCTTGACTCGGGCACAATCGATAGAGAATCCTTCCTCTCATTTCCACCCTCAACTGTCTTCTCTGTTGGACTATTACTATAAATACACAGCATGCTTCAACATTACCCTTTTAAAGATCCCCATACATACCACTCCCCATTCAAATTACTTTCTCGTATGCTGTTTCCCTTTGGAAATTATTGTCAGCATTGGCATTGTTGTCTAGGTTTCCTTTCTGGAAATGCTTTCTTCCTTTGGCTCCTGAGACCACGCCTGTGCGGCTTTCCAGCGACCTCCTCGGCGCCCCTGCTCCTCCTGCACTTGTTGACTCCTCAGGGCCTGTCCTCTTACCTCTTCTCTATCTGCACCCCTTCCTCACGTAATCTTATCTATTCCATCGTTTTGATACCAGCCACATGTGGACAACTCCCAAATGTGCATCTCCTCCTTAGCTCCCTCCCCTGGGCTCCAGATTTACATTCAACCATCCCCACTTTGTAGGCTTTTTACTCTTATCCAGGCAGGAATTGATCACTGATCTTGAGTCACCCCTTGAAACCTGCTTATTTTCTAATTTTTCCATATACAGGATTTAGTAAATATATATGACAGCCCCCATGAGATATACACTCTTATGATCCCATTTTACAGGAGAAGAAACAGAGTTACAGAGATGTTAAGTGATATCCCTAAGGCCACAGAAACTACTAAAGAATAGAATGAGGCTTTGGACCAGAGTCCAGGCCCTTTAATCACGGCAGCAGCTGTTGCAGCTATATTGCAGCTATTCTCCAAACATCAAACACAAGCAAAAGAGATCTGTTCAAAACTGAACTCTGATTATTTCCTTCTCCAGGAAACCCTCCATGGCTCCTCAGTCCATTCAGAAAAAGATCTAAAGTTTTGATCACGACCTCTGAGAAACGACATAACCTTTCTCTAAGAACTTCCCCAACCTCATTTCCTACCCCTCCTCTAGATCACTGCCCTTGGGCACCCTAACCTCCAAGCTGTCTTCAGACATTCCAAGTATGACTCTATACCTGACTTTTCATTGGTTGTTTCCTCTATGTAGACCATTTCTTCAGAAATTTACATGGGACTTTTCCTCAATACGTTCATAGCTCTCATTAAATATTTACCTCTTAGAAAGCCCTCCTAGGAATCCTGTTTAAAATTGTACTCCTATTACACTCTGTCTATGTATCCCATAGGTTTTCTTTCTTTATACTCTCGTTAATTTCTGTCATTAAATTATAGACATTTATTCACCTGTTTATTGCTTTTCTGTCACTGGAATGACACCTCCGTTAGGACAGGGACTTGGTCTGCTTTGCTCACCATTATATACCAGCATCGAATTAAGTGCTGGGAACATGGTGTCAGGAAATATTTGTGAATGAATGAATAACGTATTAGCATAACACATAATAGAATATGGTTAGAATTCTGAGTATATGAGAGGCATTTTTAAATAAGAGGATAACATTGGTAAAGATGAGTTTATAAAAATAGATATAGATACATGCATCCCAAAGTTCATAGCAGCATTATTATAATTGCCAAGACATGGAAGCAACTTAAATGCCTGTCAACAAATGAATGGACAAATGAGGTGTGGTATGTGAGTGTGCATATATATATATATGCACATACATGTATACACACATGCATTTACATACATACCCATGTACATACACACACATAAACACACATATACATATACATACACACACAACAGAATACTACGCAGGCATAAAAAAGAATGAGAGCACTTGTAAATTCTGGACACAGCTAGAAACTGAGAATCTGGACTTGGCACAGGTAGAGGGCTGTGGCTGGAGGACAAAGAAACCAGCAGAACTTCTGATGTTCATTTGGAGTTGGAGTGCCAAGTTAAAGACTTCAAGGAAATTACAAACTTGGTTTTCTTAAAAACTTGTTTTCAATTCTAAAACTGCATAAAGCAAGAGATTGAAAATATGACAAAAACTTTGCAAAGCATAGAAAACTTGATTACCGTCTCAGTTGAAAGTCCTGGCTGTTGTCATCTGGGATCAGTCCTGGCTGTTGTCATCTGGGATCTTATCAAAAATGCAAACTAGGAGTTCCTGTTGTGGCTTAGTAGAAACGAATCTGAGTAGCATCCATGGGGATGCAGATTTGATCCCTGGCCTCACTCAGTGGATTAAGAATCCAGTGTTTCCATGAGCTGTGGTGTAGGCTGCAGACGTAGCTCAGATCTGGAGTTACTGTGGCTGTGGCGTAGGTTGGCAGCTGGAGCTCTGATTCAGCCCCCAGCCTAGGAACTCCCATATGCCATGGGTACACCCCTAAAAAGCAAAAAAAAAAAAAAAAAAAAAGGCAAACTAATCTTGAGTCATTTCATGCCCTAATTGTGTGATGTAGTCTGCATCATTATTCTACTTGTTTAGCAGAGGAAAGGGAAATTTCTCTTAAATACAAGAGAAAAACATTTGGGAGAACACAATGTCTGGCATTCAATAAAAAATTAATATTTGCATCAAAAGACAGGACTACAGGACCAAACCAAGAGAAAAAGAAGATGATGGAAGCAGATGCACAGATGATCCAGAGACTGGACTTACCCCACAAAATCTATAATTAAAATGGTCAAGAAAATGGATGAAATGATGGAGAAAAGAGAAAGTGAGATAATTCCACAGAAGAACTGGAAACTATAAAAAATAATCAGATAGAATTTTTAGGTCTGAAAATACAATTTTAAAACTAGAAGACATTGGATGGAGTTCCCATCATGGCTCAGAAGAAATGAATCTGCCTCTCTCAGTAGGTTAAGGATCTGGTTTTGCCCTGAGCTATGGTGTATGTGGCAGATGTAGGCTTGGATCTGGTGTTGCTATGGCTATAAGCCAGCAGCTACAGCTCCGATTAGACCACTAGTCTGGGAACCTCCATATGCCGCAAATACGGCCTAAAAAAGACACACACAAAAAAAGAACAATGAAAACTTGAAGATATCAATAGGAGATATCCAACTAAATAATGAAATTTAAAAAATAGAAAAATGCAGAAAGCATAAAGGAATATGTGAAAAATAGTCAAAAGCTCTAATATAAGCTGCTTTTGAGTCCTAGAAAGAGAGATGAGGAAGCTGGGGGGAGGGAATAAGAAATATTTGAAGAGATAATGGCTAAGGATTTTCCAAAACAGATAAAAGGCATCAACACACAAATTCAAGCAACTGTGAAAACACAAACAGGATAAATGCAAAATCAAAAACAAAACCAAACAAATCTCGACCCATTACAGCACAAATGCTAACAGAAAAATCTTAGAAACAAAGAAAAATTTCATGAGCCACCATCAAACCTCAAGCCATAAACTTTGAAAAATGGCTGTTAATCAATCAATCAATCAATCAATCATTCAGTGACTGTAAGTTTCTAGCATGATGGGGCAGGATTCAAAACACCTCAGTTTCGACAGAGGACTGCGGCAAGATGGCGGAGGATTAAGAGGTCACGCTCACCCTCTCCCACAAATACATCAAAAAATGCATCTAAATATAAAACAAGTTGGACAAATCATCATCTGAATGCTGATTAATTTAAACCTCCAAAAACTGCAAGAAACCCTTGAAATAACTGGGTAGAACAACTGAAGAAAAAAAAAAAGTTGAGAGAGAAAAGCAGTTAGGACCGTAATCAGCACTCCAGGGAGGGAGCTGTGAAAAAGAAAAGTTTTCTGGGAAGAAACCTGAACAACGATCAGCGGATCAACGACCAACGGAACTAGAGGGACATCAAAGCCTGAGAAAAACGCAGCAGCTGGATTGAGATAGGAAAATCAGAGTTAGAGACCTGAATACCGGCTCAGACACCACAGCCTGAGGCGCCGGGCGGTGCTTGGGAGCTAAGACACAGGTTCCTAAGGTTAGTCGCTGTGAGAGGGCAGAGGTCGGTGGCCCCGGCGATTGCGGGAATAGGACAAGGAACAGCGATATTCTAGGATTTGTGAAGAGCAAAACCAGGACTGAGGGAACTGAGGAAGTCTGGTCCCGCAGGGGAGGCAAGCCTCCATGGTTAGGGAAGAGGAGAGGAGGAGGGGCTGGCCGCCATAGGAAGCAACTTGAACTAGCACGCAGGGCGGGGTGACAGTGACCCGCCAAAGAGAGCGGAAGTGGGGAGGAGCCAGTGGAGGCTGCAGCCGCGGCGGGAGCGGAGCC
>PVHT021183553.1:6958940-6987349 GCA_004024745.2 Catagonus wagneri
AACCTAGAAATTATCATACGAAGTGGAACCAGTCAATTAGACAGCAACACCCAATGCTACCGCTTACATGTGGAAACTAAAGAGACACAATGAACTTCTTTGAAGAACAGACAATGACTCACAGATTTTGGAAAACCTTGGTTTTTCAAATAAGACAATCTGGGGGGTGGGGGGATGCACTGTGGGTTTGGGACACAAAATCTATCGTATTGACTTATGATCTTTGCACACCTATAACTGAAATAAAATTCATTGTTAATATGAAAAAAAAAACATGAAACAAAAAGCTACTAAAAATTAAATAATGTCATGAAGAAAAGTCAGAGATAACCATTATGAGCAGAAAGAAAAAGCTAAAGAGATGAAAGTTTAGGGACAGATAAAAGTTGTGAAGACTAAAGTTGCTCCAGTGGAAGAGTAATTTTGCTGAAAAGTTGAAAAAGAAAAACATGCTGGAGATACTGGAGGAAAAATTCACCATGAAGTAAAGGAAGAATTGAACCAATCATCTTAAGAACACAATGACTATAGCTAAAGACAGTATATGTGGAATTCATTAGTAACTTTCCATATGCTTTATTTATTCATAAAAACAAGGGTGCATCTATTTGCAAAGTCAGTATATTAACAAGTCTATACTTTAAAGTTTCAGCTTCAGTAAGCTAAAGCCAACATAAGCAAAATTAAAAAGCAAGGAAAGTGTATTTAGGAATTTCAGAATATTTACCAAATTCTCCCTTATCAGTAAAGACAGTCACCTCAGCTCACTAACATTGACAATAAACAAACCAGCAATTCGTAGAAGAGGCCTATAAACCCGAAAAACTGTTCAACCTCCCATGTCACCAGGAGAGTCAAGTTACCAAGATAGAACTCTGTGTACAACACTTTTGCAAAGGTTGGATGTGGGGAGACGTCTTGTCTAACCCTTGGTAGGAGAATATGCTGGCTCAGCTACTTAGAAAAGCAGTTTGGCAACAGCTGTAAACAATGAAATATTAGTACCCTTTCCCTCAACAATTCCACTTTTTTGGCTCTCCCAAGACCAACACTTGTTTACGTGCAAAAACATAAGGAAATATATAACCGTTGTTATCACAGCTTATTGGTAATGGCAAACAATTGAAAACATCCTAAATGTCTGTCAATAGGGTGGGGAGGGGGGAGAGTTTAAAAACTATGGTGTACCCATTCTATGGAATAGTATACAGCTATTAAAAAGAACCAGGGGATCCTACGGTTATTAAGGTGACTTCGATGATTTCCACTATTAAAGTAAACGAAAATGAAAACTGACATTTAAAACATAATTCCATTTTTAAAAAGGACTCAAATTTGTGCATTTAGAAAAATAAGTTACATATGCAAATGTGTAGAAAAAAGATCTGGGAGGTCACGCCCAAGAATCGAAGAAGGCTGGGATTGGAAGTTTCAAGGGGGTGAGGGGTGAACAAGTATTTTCTCCTCTATACACTTTGAAATGTTATGAAATGCATAATGCATTCCTTTTGTATTAAAAATATCCAGACCTTTAAAATATTAAGCAACGTTAGTTCACACCCACTACTGGAGAAAGAGGTGGAATTTCTACTCTTTCCCTGGCAGGGGCGTGTAACCTATTCCAGAACAGAAACAGTTTCTGCAAATATGAAAATACTCAGCCTGGGCTAACCCTTGGTGGTTTGGGGCATTTCTCTTCCTTTCATTTTCTTTGCCCAGGATCGCTGGAGGAAGAATCCAGCCCCCCCGCCCCACCCCAGCCAGAGACGGGAACAGCGCCAGGGCAGACAGAGTCCCCGTCCACAGGGATAGGAAGGAAAAAGCACGACTCAGGGTTTGAAAATAAATCAGGTGTTTCCCTTAAACTTCCTATTTCTTAAGCTGTGTGAAGGTAGGACTGGCCTAAGAGAAACAAGAGCGATCTAGGTTTACAAGAAAATAAACCCTTGCTGCAAGGCCTCTTAAAGAACAGTCACCTTTGGACAGGCCTCCCGGCTATAATTGCAAAATGACGAGTCAACTGTAGCAACAAGACTCAGCCAGCAGGCTCCCTGTGGCCATTTAAAATCTGATTTCCCCGTGACCCATTCTTGTTCTCTATTACACTGCAGGCGGGTAATTGGGTGCCTGCATCCTATGTAAGGCAAAGGCTTAGGGCAGAGCCCAAACAACAGCACTGGAGCAGCCGCGCGGCCAGAGGGAAAGGTGGACGGAAAGACTGACCTTGTCCTGAGCTCACTGCCTCCACTAGCCATCTTCCCACCTCAGCCCAGCCTGGGCCTGAGCTTGGCCTCCAGTCACTCCAGTGTCCGGGGAGGCCGCCTGAGGTCTGAACCCTGAGCAGGAAGTCTCTCCATGGCTCCTCCCAAGTGGGGAAAAGGAAAGTGAAAGCAGCTCTCAGTGAGCTGTGCCGTCTGTCGCCCTCCCTCCCTCCTCCCGCAGCTCCACAGTCCTTCTAGCCATTATGACGTGTGACCTCCCCGACCCCGGGGATGGAAGACAAGGGGTGACACTCAGGGCCTGGAGGACCCCTCGGAGGAGGAGGACCAGGGAGGGGCAGACCCCGGCCCCAGGAGTCCACCTGTCTGTGCAAAGACAGCAACAACGTCTGTGCGATCCCAGCTGTCCTCAGGCTCCTCCTTCTCAGAGGGTTTCAGGGTTTGGGGGTCAAGGGCAAAGTCCTTAGTTCCCCTTCCTCTTGCCGAGACGGCTGTGGGGGGAGGAGGGAAAGGTGGACACTGCAGGTCTTCTCTCCAGCCCGTGGGAGAGCCTGGACCCAATCGAGTTAGGTCCCAGTGTCCGGACAGAGGGCTGACGAAGCAGACACTTACAGCGATGGTTTCCGCATGATTCTCCCCTTAGTTTGACTTCCTCCGGTTCCGAGCAGGGGTCTCAGGCAGTTACACTTGAAGGTGTGCGGGAGGCTTTCTATCTTCTCCCCACTTCCGTTCTTTCCCCCAAAAGAGCGGGCATCGGCATGGTTGGCACAGATTCCGGAACATGGATGAGGCCATCCTACCCAGTGCGAAAGGTCTCTGAGGCACCCTCTCTCCCTCCCTCCCCTTCGGGGGTAGAAGGACTAGTAAGCTGAGGCTCTGGTGGGCACGGTTGCCCCCTGCTCCTGACTCTGTGGGGCACAGAATCCAGACAAGGCGGGCACGGACCGCACCTGCCCTTTCTAGCATCCACTCTCTCTCTTCTCTCTGTCCCTGTACAGCAGGTGGATATGGCCACCACCATGCTGGGTGAAGACATAAATGTGCCAGCTTTTCTTTTCTTTCTGCTTTTTAGGGCCACACCCTCGGCATATGGAGGTTGCCAGCCTAGGGATCGAATTGGAGCTCTAGCTGCCAGCCTACACCACAACCACAGCAGCGAGGGATCCGAGCCGAGTCTGCAACCTACCCTGAAGCTCATGGCAATGCCAGATCCTGAACCCGCTGAGCGAGGCCAGGGATCGAACCCATATCCTCATGGATACTAGTCAGGTTCATTACCACTGAGCCACAACGGGAGCTCCAATGTTGCAGCTTTTCTGTTGTCTGCTTAGGGCTCCAAGATGAGCTCTTGGAATCAGAGATCGGCTAGCAGCGGCTAGGTGGGAAATCCACAGGGCAGACACTCCCACACGGGGCTGCTCCTGGCCACAGAGAGGAGAGTTTCCATGAGGCAGAGAAAGCGGGGCACCCACCGCACTCTGTAAGAGCAGTGGTGGTTTCTGAAGCAGCTCCAGGCTTTGTGGAGAAAGCACTTTCTTTGGGAGTTCCCATCATGGCTCAGCAGAAACGAATCTGACCAGTATCCATGAGGACTTAGGTTCAATCCCTGGCCTTGCCCCTTGGGTTAAGGATCTGGTGTTGCCATGAGCCGTGGTGTAGGTCGCAGGCGTGCTCGGATCCAGCATTCCTGTGGCTGTAGTGTAGGCCAGCAGCTACAACTCTGATTCAACCCCTAGCCTGGGAACCTCCATATACCTCGGGTGCGGCCCTAAAAAGACAAACAAACAAACAAACAAAAAATGCAGTTTCTTTGGTTCAAGAAACATTGCCAGACACCCTTGGGTTTGGAAAAGAACAGGACTGACTAAAGAAGCAGGATAAACTTTTGAAAACCCCTGCTGGAGTGACTGAAGGAAATGGGTGCCTGGGGCATCTTCCATGTCAGCAAGGACCACTGACAACAGGGAGCATTTCTGCTGTGGCTGCAGGCGCCCAAGTGCTGGGCCTGGAAAACTACAGAGGAGGAGGGGCCCTGATGGAGGAGGGAGCTGGGGCAGGGGACCCGTCAAGGCAATGGGCTTCGCAAGCTTCACCAGGAGCTGCTTCCGTTCACTCTTCAGTAGCGCGGCTGAGTCTCCAAGATGGGAGATGCCTGTGGGACCAGAGGTTTGCCCCTGAGAGGAGACAGCAGGGTCTGGGATCTGAGACTGAAGGACAGGACGAAGCAGCAGCCATGGTGGCCCCTGGGGCCAGAGGATGAAGACTCTCAGCTCCTCCGCGGATGTAGAAATGGAGAGGGAGCAGGTGCCGGGACCTGACGCTCAGGCCTTGCTCCAATGTCCCCCTCCAGGGGTCAGCACATCACTGGTCCTGGACCCCTGCCCCCACCCTCCCTGGGGAGACTCTCTCATCGGGGGTTGGGTGGAGGAGGTGAGCCTGCTCCTCCTTGGGTCTCCCTGGGCTCGTCCTGCCTGCAGAGGCCACGGGGCTCCACTCCAAGGTTAAGTGCAGAGGGACAGAGTTCAGCTTTAGGGCTCTTTTCTGCCACACACTAAGCCACAAAACTGAGCCCAATCCAGCTCACAGTGTTTTGATTCCCCTCTGTCTCATCTTTTTCCCTGTTGGTTGGTTTGGAACTCAAGAGGAAGAGAGCCATGGAGGCCCTCTACACAGAATTTAAGGATTCTCTCTGTGACTTTCTCCCTCTTGGGGTCTTTTCCTCTCTCCCCAGAAAGTCTGGCTGCCCTGGGCTTCTTCCCTGGCTCCGCGGACCAGAGGGGAGGTGGGCTTCCTACCAGCGTTGAGCTCCCCCACACCCCGCACGACCGGGGCTGCTCACGGAGCCAGGTAATAATAAACAGGAAACATTTTGTTCTAGCTGTTTCCTCTGAATTTTGACTTCCTGCTACTGTCAGTCTGCTTTTGTTCACTTTCTGGAAGGCTTAGGCCACTGTTTTTTTTGAATATTGTCCTTCCAGGATGTCTTCCCACTCGGGTTACACAGAGACAGCTGGAGAACCCGGTTCTTTCCACTCGGACAGCGGGTGTATGCCGGGATCTGCGCCGGAGGTGAGGCTGGGGGCCATCACTAAGCGGCCCAGGGCCTCAGGAACACCCAGGCCTCCTGCAGCAGGCGTATTTTCCCCAGATAAGACCACAGACACCCTCCTTTGCAGCCAACAGCCCACATCTGCAACCAGGTAAATGGAACTGACAAGGGTGAGAGTCTTAGTGGCCATGCTTGCCCTTGGCTGTCCAGGGGGTGGGTGGACACGCTCCCTTCTAACATGATGACCAACTCGGCCTCCGTCTCCCCAGCACAGGCAATGGAACCACAGTCAACCTGTTCCGTGCGATTCTAGGAATGTGCCCTCGTCCCCCCAAAGCTCTGCGGCCCCTCTGACTGGCCTAGGACTGCCCCCATCCTCCCCTAGACATCAGGGTGCTACTCTGGAGGTCCCCGGGGTGGGTTCCGCCAGTTAGCTGCGTTTTCCTGGGCTGTCCAGCTTCCTCTACCCTTTTCAACAGCAGACCTGAATTCCTTTGAGTGGGGACTTCTCCCCTTTGTGTGTGGAGTAGAAGGACTATTAATCAAGACCCTGGCCCTTGAGCAAGCCAGGCCTGGGGGATTCTCTTTGAGGAGCTGGACTCTTGAGGGAAGTTTGTTAAGGAGTTAAAATACAGATAGATGTGGAGTTTGGGGCTGGTAGATGCAGACTATTGCATTTAGCATGGCTAAGAAATGAGCTCCTGCTGTATAGCACAGGGAACTATATCCAGTCTCTTGTGATAGAACAGGATGGAAGATATAAGAAATGGAATGCGTGTGTGTGTGTGTGTGTGTGTGTGTGTGTGTGTGTTTGTGTGTGTGTATGACTGGGGTTTCACTTTGCTGTACAGCAGAAATTGACAGAACACTGTAAATCAACTATAGTAATAGTAACAATGTAATAATAGTAATAATAGCAGTAATAACAATGGAATTGAAAAATAAATACAGTTGGGTAATGTTTTTTCCATGGCAGCTGCTTAACAAGATGGCAGAGATATTCCTGGGTCTCAATTCCTGGAGCTGCTCTGCTTCCCGTGTGCTTCTGGGGAGATTTGCTGGCTCTGAGCCCAGCCTCCTGCCCTTTCATGAGCCACTGTGCATCCCATCAGTGAAGTCCCTTTCTGCGTAACCTAGATGAATTTGACCTTGATGGCAAAGAGCCTTAATACGCATGCCATGGATGCTTGTGTATAAATTTTCTTAGTTTACCATAAACTATAATGGAAAAAATAAAAATCATTAGAAATAAAAACATAAAAAAATAAATGCTCTTAGTTTAATTACTTATTGCTTTCAGGGTCAGGTACTTTCCAAGTGCATAAGAAATGTTAACTCATTAGACCCCGGAATGACCCAGTGGACTAGGTACTACTAGCCTCTCCATTTTACAGATGAAACTACTGCGTGGGGAGGGTAAGGAACTTGCCCATGAACACACGGCCAGACAAGAAGAGCCAGGTTTCCACCTACATGGGCAAACTGCAAGGTCTGCTTTTGTACGCTAGGCTCTGCTGCCTCTCAGTGCAAATCAGCGCTGTTCACAACACCGAAATGACTGAATAAGGGCCACTGGGTCAAGGCTTGATGGGAAATGAAAGTATGATAGGGATGACATGTAACTGTATTTAGTGACACGCAGCAATGCCCGTTGGGTACTATTAGGGAGAAAACATTGACTAGAGCACGTTTTATTATTCAGAGGGTATAACCACTGCAATGCCTTTCCACCCTCCATCCCTGCCCACCCAACACACACACATTACAAAGCCTAGAATCACCTTCATCAAATTGTCAACCACAGTTATTCTCCTTACCTGGAGCGCTCTACCAAGCGTCGCGCTTCTTAGTGGTGAGAGATGCGAGGTGTGGTAGCTTGGAGCTTTAGAGAGAATATGTTGTTATGCTCCAGACCTTTGAACCCCTCAAAACCTACCTGTATGCCATGTCTCAGAATCTTACAGGGTTTATTTCCCATCATCCGAAGTGCCTGGGACTCAACCAGGCTTTTAGAACACTCAACAGTGCTTGCTCATCAGGCCCAGTTAGCACACGTGCATGGTGATAGTTAATTTTATGTGTCAGCCTGACTGGACCGTGGAGTCCCCGGATTATTTCTGAGTGTCATTCTCTCATTCCCCAGGAATACGATTTTCTTTCCACTTCCTAGTTTCAGCGAGGGAAGCTGCAGTTTCGGGGCCTTCTGCTTGGCCTTTCCGAAGGAAGTCATTGCTCTTTCATAGGTTAAGGAACCAGGTCAGCCAATACCATATATGTTTTTCTTATGGTTACATTCATAAACTGGGGCAACGACTGCTGGGTGGCTCTGTGGACTGAGTTCACTCACTGTTAGGTGGACGTTACCATAGTTCCATACACTCTATCAGGAACTATGAGGTTGCTTTGGGTCCCCAGGTACTAGCACCGACTCAGAGGCTGTATCAACAACTGCTAAAAGATCTGTGTATTTTCCTTTGTCTGGCATACGGATACTTGAATAAGTGGCCATAGATCCTTCTGGTGAAGAACTCAGGGAATCCCTCTGTGTACACTTTTTTGTTTTTTGGCTTTTTTTTACTTTTTCTAGGGCCGCACCCACGTCATATGGAGATTCCCAGACTAGGGGTCTAATCGGAGCTGTAGCCACCGGCCTACACCACAGCCACAGCAACGCGGGATCCGAGCCGCATCTGCAACCTACACCACAGCTCACGGCAACGCCGGATCCTTAACCCGCTGAGTGAGGCCAGGGATCGAACCCACAACCTCATGGTTCCTAGTAGGATTCGTTAACCACTGAGCCACGATAGGAACTCCCTCTGTGTACACTTTTTAAGAGACCTGCCCTCATGTCCATGACATGGTCCAAGATTTGGCTCAGGTTTGGAAGCTGGACAAGGGATCTTGACTATAATTTTTTTTACTTTTATTTTTTTGAAAAAAATTTTTTTTTCTCTTAAGGGCCACACCTGCTGCAGCATATGGAAGTTCCCAGACAAGGCATCGAACTGGAGCTGCAGCTGCCGGCCTCCACCTCAGCCACGGCAACATTGGATCTGAGCTGCATCTACGACCTACACCGCAGCTTGCAGCAAAGCTGGATCCTTAACCCACTGAGCAAGGCCAGGGACTGAGCCCACATCCTCACAGACAGTCAGGTTCTTAACCCACTGAGCCACGACAGGAACTCCAGGATCTTGACTTTTTACTGGGATAACTGATTTCAGCCATCTGTTCGTCTATTTTTCACCTCTTTTGTTGATATCTATGAAGCAATACCCTTGCTGGCTGCCCATGTGTCTTTCTGGAAGAGAGCAATGTCCTATTAGCTATCTCCACTGACGTCTATGGACCAGGACCCCGGCCGTCGTGCTAACCTTACTGCACGATACAGAAATCTCTTCATCTTGTCTGCCAGTTAAGTGCTGCCACCTGGCTTCTCTGAGTCTGGAATCCTGTCATTTCCACTGCTACCAGGGAGTCCATTCCTGTAAAACACCCCTCCCCTATGGCAGCCTGCAGAGGACAGCCCCGCTGATGCTGATGCTGGTGCTTCCTTATGACCTTGTTAAGTTAGTGTCTCTGAAGCCCCCACGGTCACCTGGTGGACGGGTTTTCCAGGTGTAGACAGCGGAGCCACACTAACCTCCCTAGGCTTTCCGACCGCCCCCTTTCCCCCGCCCCTTTCCACAGTCTGCCTGGCAAGTCTGGTGCCTCTGCTTCTGCTTCATCTAGGGTCACACCATGGCTGATACCAAGCCTTTAAGAGTCACCTAGGGCATACTAGAATTGTCCACTTTGGCCCTTGCCAGGCTAGTTAAATATCCTGGCACACGGAAGTGCTTCTGTATTGCCAATTTTCTCTTTTCCAGTTTCATAATCCGTTTCTTGGCCCAGGGTCCACCCCCAGACACAATATCCTGGTACCTGCTGGTACAAATTGGCCAGTCCTGCAGCTCCATTAGAGTAAAGGTGCTCTTCAGCTGGCAGGACAACCGGGGACTTTTCCAGTGAGGTCACGCCCGGAGGACTTCATTCAAGCAAGACGGAAGGAGAAGGTAGGGTAGGGGGCTCTCTCTTCCAATGAGGGGCAAGGGACACTTTTGCAGGCCTGGGGGGAGGGTTAAGGGGGACCTTGAGTTCCAGGTCCTCCTTTGTATCTATCTAGGGAGCCCGATTCTGATTCATGGCCCCTTCTTTATTGGGACACTGACTTTGGCATAGGAGACTATCCCGATTTTAGACATCAGTTTGCTCTGAGTTACAGCCATTCTTAAAGGGAGAGCCTGTGTCAGGTCTCTTACTGTCTGCCTTCCGGCTACAGGTGTAAGGGTCTCTTTGCTTTAAGTGACGACGAACAGATTTAAACCTGTCATTTATTCTTTTCGACACATTAGTGGCACTTAGCAATAGCCACCAGAATCTACAGTTCTTACGGTTACTATTTCTGTACATGCCTAATAATTTCACCCAGTAATACACCTTTCCCCTTTATCTCATCCAGTTTTCTCTAGCTGGAAGTTCAGTGACAGCACTATTATGGCACACAAGGGAACATCAATATTCCAACCTGTCACCATCTGACAGATGATGATCCAGCTCTAGAGCCCATCCTAAGAGCCTGATTATAGGATTATAATCTTAAATTAGTTTCCCTAAAAGCAGAGCTTGAGATGAAGTCTCTTAAGTCATTTATTGTGAGTTTCTTTGGGAGAAAGGGGTGAGGGAAGAGGGACAGTGTTGGCGGAAGAGCTAAGCGAGATGTGAGATGTGGTCGCAGCTGCGCACTAGCTCCAGCCTGATCCCTTGGGGAGCATAGAATTGCACCACAGAAGTGGGTCCACCTTGGGGCTGGAGAGCTGCCCCCAGGCTAAGGAAATGTAACCTCCAGTTGAAGCTGGCTCCAGCATACTTGAATACAATGCTCTGGGGAGGGGTGGTGTCAGCAGCCAAAGATCACAGCAGCTTGGGGTGAGAGATGTGCTGGAAAAGAGGCTTTCCAGGATACCAACACCATCCATTATACCGATGAACTGCTCTCATTTGTTTCTTGAATAGCAAACACTTCCTTGAAATTCTTTTCGAATTCTGCCTCCAGTCTAAATCCCATTAGACCAAAGTCTTTGAACTGGAAAAATAAAATGAACACAAAAATAATGATCTTCATATCAGTGTCATTGGACGCCTTGCAGCAGAGAATGATCAGGATTCTTGTCGTCAACACCCTAAGTTACGCTACAACCAGGTTATGCTTGAAAAACTCACGCAGCCGTGAGTAACTTATGTTTCCTAAGAGCACAATTATTTCTTATTAAAAAGACAGAAATGGGAAATCATGACCACTCTTGGAGATTCTTACTTATTTGGCGGGGTTATTTATTTTTGTGAGAGTTAGAAAAGTCATCTATGCCTGCTGTGTGCACAGGGAACTATATCCAGTCACTTCTGATGGAACACGATGGAGGATAATGTGAGAAAAAGAATATATATCTGACTGGGTCATTTTGCTGTACAGCAGAAATCGAAAGAACGATGTAAATCATCCATAACGGAAAAATTAAAACTTTTAAAAAACGGACTTAGAAAAAAAAATCTATGTTCTTTGTGATAATGCAAGCAGTACAGGATGTCTAAGTTAGGACAGCAATCTTCCTTTTTCCTCGTCACTTCTGTTCCCCTTCTGGGGATTCCTGTTACACTAAATGACCCATTCACATGCGATGAAATCTGGAATTTGGAGATTTCTGGGGGGTGGGGGTGGGGCACAGACTGAGCGTGTTTGGGGAGGGATAAGGAGCACAACGTGACTTTTAAGACACAAGTCTCTTCTCCCCTGGTTTGGAGCAGGCGGGACTCTACTGTTTTCAGCGGCACCTGCCGTCTGTCTGTCTGTGGGAGGGACTGAGCTCTCAGGAGCGTGGGGTTCTGGCTGCAGGGGCACTTTCTGACACACCGTTACTACCCCTTGGTGAGCTTCAGTCCTGAGCAGGAAAGTCACTGACTTCCAGAACCCTTGCTTTGCAGGCTTTGCTGCGGGATGAGGGGAACTGTAAAATTTCCTGGGCACCGGAAGAGGGCAGAGCGACCCGATGGGCAGAAAATGAAACAGAAGCAGGGAGAACCACTTGCCTTGTAAGATGCCCTGTGGTTCTGAAAGATGAGGCGCATGTCCTGCACGAACCCCTCCACGTGATGGTACCACCGCACATGCAGCCTCTTTTTGATTCTGTCCAACCACATGGGTTCCTTTAGGTTTTTAGAAGTCTCTTTGATCTGTGAAAAAGAAAATCAATGGGAGCACCACTGGCAGAGTTCAGTGGGTGCTTTCTGGGGATTCCCATCAAATCCAGTAGAAATGCAAGAGGCAACGTTAATAGCGGCTCCTGCTCCCGCTCCCGTGGGATTCTGACTGCAAATCCCACAGGTGCCCGTTTCAAGGTTGGGTAACATACAGCAGCCTGTAATCACGGCTTGTTGGCTTTACTTACATAATAATAATACGGGATCTTCGCAAAAAAGGAGCTCTCTGAGTGGCAATAGACCTTCAAAAGGAGGAACTCACATTTCTGCAAAAGAAGAAATGAAAAGCAGCTCAGAGACCATGAACTCACACCCACGTCCAGGCAGAGGCAGGGCTCACATTTCTAACTGGATGTTTCCCCAAACGTGGGTGGCTCTTGGAAATAGACTGGCAAGGGCGGCGACAAGGCTCATCCTCCGCTTGTCCTTCTCCTGACTCCGCCCATTTGACTTCTCACATGTGAGCGGAAGGGGGAAGGCGTACGGTTCCCACCCCACTCACCAGCTGCTCCTCCGGCCGCATCTGCCTGGCCAGGACCTCAGGTTCCGCGAGACACTGCTGGCTTTCTGAAATCTCCCTCATGCCACAGAAAGTGCAGCTCCACGGGGTTCTAAGGGGTTGGGCATAAGTGAGCGAAGACAAGACACAGCCACTCTCTGCCACTTTCCTCCCTTCGGGAATGTCGAGGGACACAGCCGGGGAGGAGGAGGCACCCCCAGAGTCTCCAAGACCCCCACGTGGAGCCTGAGCCAATGATCCCCACTGCAATGAAGGAAGTCAGTGTATGGAGGGTGCTGTCAGGGTGAGCAGTGGGCTCGCCTTTCTCTCTTTGCTTCTGGGAGCACAAGGAATCCTGCCCACCAGGCCTGTGTCCAGACCTGGATCTTAGCCCCTGGCGGCCACGGGCTTCACTCAGCCCATTAGGAACGTGGCAAAACGGAGGAGCCAGCCCACATTTCTTGCCTTTTCTGAATGAGTGCAGCTTCCCCTCCTCGCTCCATGAACAGAAGTCCATGTTGGAAAACTTCTAGGAAAGGACAGTAGCTGTATGTGGGCAGAGACCTAGCTACCGGCCTCAGCCTCCCCGAGGAGAGCAGAAAACATGAATCTGGCGCTGCAGCATCTTTTAGCAGCTCTCTGGATCATATCGCTGGACCCCGTACCTAAGGACCTGCCCTTTCCCCATCTAGACACAGTATGAACTCTGTAGGGAGAGTGTATGGCTGGAGGAAGGGTCCCTAAAAAGAACGGGAGGTGGGGGTTGCATCTCACTAACCTCTCGGTTTCCACGGGTGGTATGTGGCAGTCCTTATGGAAAGATCTCGAACAAGTATCACAGCAAAACAGCTTTCCTTCACGCCGGCACACCTCACACACATCTGAGTTTCCCAGCTAGAAGGTAAAACAGCGTCTCTGTCTCTGGGGAGACCCCAACAGGCCAGCATGATGGTATCTAGAACTCCCTGCCTTTGGGTGACTCTGCATGGACACTTAGATGTTTCTCCCCAAGATATGAAAGAACAGCATGGAGTGGAGATTTCTGAAGAAGAAATTGTGGTCTTGGAGTTCCTGTTGTGGCTCAGCAGGTTAAGAACCTGACATCGTGTCCTTGAGGATGTGGTTCAATCCTTGGTCTCACTCGGTGGGTTAAGGACCCAGCGTTGCTGTGGCTGTGGTGTAGGCCTGCAGCTGCAGTTCCTGGCCCAGGAACTTCCATATGCCTCAGGTGCAGCCCTAAAAAGAAAAAAGAAAAGAAAAGAAAGTGTGGTTTGCAATGAAATTCAGGAGGAGAAGCCTGTGTGTCAGACCAGAAAAGTTTCCTCTACAAAACCGGAGATTCTAACACAGAAAGACTAGCAACAAAATAAGAAGATAATTTTGGAGTTCCCATCGTGTGCAGCGGTTAACGAATCTGACTAGGAACCATGGGGTTGCGGGTTCAATCCCTGGCCTCGCTCAGCGGGTTAAGGATCCGGCGTTGCTGTGAGCTGTGGTGTAGGTTGCAGACGTGGCTCAGATCCCGCGTTGCTGTGGCTGTGGTGTAGACCAGCAGCCGTAGCTCTGATTGGACCCCTAGCCTGGGAACCTCCATATGCCACGGGTGTGGCCCTAAAATGACAAAAAGCCAAAAGAAAAAGAGATAATTTTATAGAAATATGAGTGACTTCATTATCTTGCAGGTAAAACAAGATCCTGAAAAAAAAAAAAACGTGTTAAATGCATTTGCCTATAACACAATGACTAATTTGAAGTATGATATATTGAGAATTTATTTATTTATTTTGGTCTTTTTGCCTTTTCTAGGGCATATGGGCATATGGAGGTTCCCAGGCTAGGGGTCTAATCAGAGCTGTAGCTGCCGGCCTTCGCCACAGCCACAGCAACGTGGCATCCGAGCTGCGTCTGCAAGCTACACCACAGCTCATGGCAATGCCAGATCCTTAATCCACTGAGCAAGGCCAGGGATCGAACCCTCATCCTCGTGGATTCTAGTTGGATTCATTTCAGCTGTGCCACAACGGAAACTCACCGCATGGGAATTTTATAGGAAAATGTTGAGTTGACACGTAAGCTTAGTTCTGGGAAAGATTACTAACAGGAATGAGGATACTCTTGCTGGAACAGTCGCCTTCTCCTCCCCACAGACTCTTGGCTGGGGGCCGGGGCGCCTGACCCTCTGTGTTTACAGCCATCCCAAACAAACCACACCAACACTGGACTCCAGCACCATTTACATGGTTGAAGACCTCTCGGTTGGCCACAGATTGAAAACAGTGTGGATGTTATGAAGGGGATTGCTTTGAAAGTAAAGTATACATAAAACTATTTAGCACCTTTCTTAGGTTGGACATCAAGTATCAGTGTTACTGCATAATACCCCGTAATGTGCAAAGGTGACTCTGCTTAAAATGTCCATCGTGCACAACATTATAAATCGGCTCTACTCCAGGAGTTCCCATCGTGGCTCAGTGGAAACTAATCTGGCTAGCATCCAGGAGGACGCAGGTTTGATCCCTGGCCTCACTCAGTGGGTTAAGGATCTGGCATTGCCGGGAGCTGTGGTGTAGGTTGCAGACTTGACTTGGATCTGACGTTGCTGTGGCTGTGGTTCAGGACAGCAGCCGTAGCTCCGATTTGACCCCTAGCTCAGAAACTTCCATATGCCGCTGGTGTGGCCCTAAAAAAGATAAAAGTAAATCAGTCAGTCAATCAATCAATCAACTATACTCCAATATAAAATAAAAATTAATTTAAAAAAAGTGATTGCAAACTTTTCTAAAATATAAACTAAAATAAAATGAAACAAGATGCAGAATTCCACACCTACTCACACACACACACAAAAAGAAAGAAATAGTATCTGGGAGTTCCCGTTGTGGCGCAGTGGTTAACGAATCTGACTAGGAACCATGAGGTTGCAGGTTCAACTGGCGTTGCCGTGAGCTGTGGTGTAGGTCGCAGATGCGGCTCGGATCCTGCATTGCTGTGGCTAGGGCGTAGGCCAGCGGCTACAGCTCCGATTAGACCCCTAGCCTGGGAACCATCACATGCCACAGGTGCGGCCCTAAAATGACAAAAAGGCAAAAAAAAAAAAAAGAAGAAGAAGAAATAGTATCTGTTACTTCTGACCGGGACATATTTTCTGGCAGCATTTGAGATGGTAGCTGATTTGCCAGCCTTATTCTACAAGTGAATGCTAAGATCAGAGATCTCTTCTTTGCCAGCCCTTGATGCTGATTATGAAGCATGAATGAGAAATAAACCTCTTCTATTTATAAAAAAAAAGTCCATCTTTTTGCACTGAAAGGAATCAAAATATAAGTTAGCTTAGAGAGTGCAGTCATCCATAGTCTTCGCAAACCTTAAAGAACCAGCCATATGGTACCAGTTTGAGTAAAAATTGCCCTGTGGGGAGTTCCTGTTGTGGCACAGAGGAAACAAATCTGACTAGTATCCGTGAGGATGCGGGTTCGATCCCTGGCCTCGCTCACTGGGTCAGGGTTCTGGCGTTGCTGTGAGCTGTGGTGTAGGTCACAGATGTGGCTTGGATCTGACATTGCTGTGGCTGTGGTGTAGGTGGGCATCTGCAGCTTCGATTCATGCCCTAGCCTGGGAATTTCCATATGCTGAGGGTATGGTCCTAAAAAGAAAAAAAAAATTGCCCTGTGATTTGCTACGTAGTGACCAGCTCAGCATCATGACAGCCTCTCAGGACTGGACACAGGGCTTCCATAAAGAACCCGCTAGCACTGAGTACACTTCTCTGCTGCACTCACAAGGTCACACCTTGAACTTCCTAGCCTGGACTTTTCCTCTAGCTGATGCTTAAAACTGCCTAGCTCTACCTGCACCTTGCGATAGAGTTTGGGTTTTTCCTTTCCTTCCCTATTGCCTTCTTTAAAATGCTACTATCCCCTCAAATTTGCTCCTTGTATTTTATCCACAGGTCAGCCACTCCCGTTACCACTTTACCCCAGGCTCTAGAGGCCCCAGTGGTCTCAAGCTTGGCCTCACATACTCACTTTTTAAAATTTATTTATTTATTGTCATTTAAAAATGTATTTATTTATTTTTTCCCATTGCTTAATGAATTTTATTACAATTAAAGGTGTACAAAAATCATCTCCCATACTCACTTTCAAGGGAAAATGAGGAAATAGGAAAATTTCCATGGAATAAATGGAAAGGATGCTTTCAGGCTGAGTCACCGAAGCCCGGAGCCATGTACCTGATATGGGTAATGGGTCTGCTGTTCCCTGCTCAGCACACACAGCGATGTGTTCCACTGGAGTGTGTAGTGTGCTTCAGGAAAATGCAGGGACAACACAGAGAATGTGTCAAGGGAAAAGAGCCTGCCTTATTCTGGGGCTACAGGTGGGAGTTAGTACTTACATAAGGGTCAACTAAGGCATTGTCGTGAGACTTCGGGATCGTCTGCAGAAAAGAGAGAAAGATTAAATGGCAATATTGAATGTGATACATGCATCCGTTACTTATTGAAACATGAATCAGTTGAGGGGTTTAAGGCATGGTTTACCCATTATTTCATATGTGTTTTTATGGACACATATATCTACTTGGAAAATAAAAAGTACCACAAAGTACCACTGGCCCAAAGAAAGTTCCATTGCCTGGCTCTCAGATCCAAGGTGGGGTTTCATGAAGCCACACAGGGAGTTGGTCCTGGTTTCCACAAATGGAGTTGGAGAAACTCTGCTTGTTCTCCTGCTTTAAGAGGCCCTTGGGCATTTTCCTCTACATTGGAAAGTGTCACCCCACCCAGAGGAGCTGCAGTGAGATGATCAGGCTGAGGACTCAGCTGCAACAGCCCCCGGGACTCCGGGGCCCAGAATCCTGGAATCCATGCAAGTGTCCCACCTTTCACAGGCCTCCTAGGGCACAGTCCTAAAGACAAAATATGCCCAAGGTCCTTAGTGCTGCAGCTTTTCTTCCAGGAGGCCACCCTGTTCTTCCTTCCCTCTGAATCCTCTTGGGATTCCAAGAAGTCAGCTGGGTGATTTCAGAGGTGACCGACTACCAACCTACTACGTGGCTTTGGAATACTCAATCAAATGAACAGAATCCTTCTGGGATACAGGCCGCCCCAGCTTGCATCTCTAGCACACAGCCCACTGGTCATGGACAAGCGTGATTCATGGGCCAATGACCTGAGAGGGGCAAAAACAGGTGTACAGAGAAAGGAGAGCCCACTACTCACTGCTCACCTTTCTGCGTGTCCTAAAATCCACCCCTCCTTTCCACTAGTCATTCTTCTATGTTAAGACAATGAACTTGGAACAATCCTTGAGCTCAGGGATATTTTTTCAATTTTCTAATGGCCGGCCATTGGGCATTTAGTCTGCACTCAATAATTACATGTTGAATGAGTGAATAGATGAGTATCATTTCACTTAGGAAAACAGATTACTTGCTATCTCTTAAGCAATAAAAGACTGATCTAGAGGAGTATGTTGGATTATTTTACAACACAGCAGCTGTCATCAAAAGGTGTTAGTGATCTTTGTCAGAAGCCAGGAAGCTGTCACAGATGGTACTGAGAGTGACACAAGATTCAAGAAGCCAAGGGACAGGAGATGTTCTGAGTGGCATAGAGGACCCACGGAGGTAGTAATGGGTCCTGAGATCTGCCACTCCAGGGAGCTTCTGTTCTTGCTCATAGGGAGACACAAAATACAGAGGCAACTTGAGGTTGTTGCTGAAAAGTGCTGCACCCATGAATAAGGGTAGATTATGTTGGTAGGAAGCTGCCAGCTTACTTGGGTAATTTGAGTAACACTTGGCACCCGGGGAATAGTATAGATGCTGGTCTTTAGTATACTCACTAAATAGGACAAATAATAGATTCCCTTTAGAAAATTCAGTGGGTGCAATATCCCAAGGACTTAGAGTTCAGAGTGTCCAGGACATCAGATTATGTAAATTCTTGGACCTCACATTCCCAGAAGAAGATAAAATCCCATTGGCCAGCTATGTGTAGCCTGTCTTGGAAGTCTGTGAAGGTCTTGAATGGCCATTTCTATCTGAGGTGTATAAGAATGGCACTTCTCACCTCCTTCTCATTCTCAAGTTCTTATTCATACCCAATATTGAAAAAATCATCACCTTATCCTGAATTCTCATTACACCTCACATATGTTTTTGTTGCCTCCGTAGAGGAAGGAATCACCTTCATGGACAGAAGGGAGGTCTGCACAGCCCCCTGGCGGAGCCGAAGGGGTGACATCAAAGTGAGCAATATTCCAGGTCAGCCCCTCCTACACAACTCATCCATCTCCCAAGAGCTTCCTCCCTAAGAACACCACGGTCAGGAAGGGCAAATAATGGTCCCTGAAAAAGAATTCTATATGTCTGTGTACATTTTATTGGAGTATGGAAGGGGATATAAAGGGTCAGACGAGAAATATGCTTTCTGTGGCCTATTTCATGAAGACATAGATGGACCAAGATTGACCGTCTTAGACTGGGAGCTTCTGAATGACTGGGAACGAACTTTTGCTCCATCAGATTTCATTAAAGTTAAAACATAGTAACAATGATTTAAAAAATCTGGGTTTGAGTTGAAGATGACCACATCACCTTAGCAGGATGTATATGTATGCATTCCAGAATCATGTTTGCTCGTACAACTTTGACACATTTACGACGTCTGCATCTTTAGCTAAAGCACATCCACGAAGTTCTGATGGCTCCTTATCACCTCCATCTCAAATAATTTACCATTCAAAGAAGATCTTGCTGAAAATGCAACATGATGTTCAAAGCAGCCACAGTGAACATTTTGCATGCCAAAAATATTTTAAAGGTGGGAATCGGGTATTGGAGGAAGGTTAATAATATTTATCCAAATGAGAAACCCAAAAATAATACACTATGTATGTAAAAATCAGTTATGTGATGAGAACTTGTAGAAAGTTATGTAATAATCACCTTTCTTTTCCTGACATATTTCCTTGGAGGCTTGCAGAGAAATCCTTTCTGAAAGAGAAAAAGATCCAAGTATAGGGGTGGCCTGTGAGTTTGGCATTTCCAACCTCCTCCCACATATTTCTATCTGGGTGTCCCACTGGCAGCCCAAAGTGTCTAAATGAGAAGCCATCTCCCTCTTCTCATCTGTACTTCTAGTGTTCAGTCAGTGGTAGCTGAAAAACTATCTTTGGAACGTTTATATTTTCCTCTTTGCTTTTCTCCTAAGTTTTAAGAGATTTCCCTCATAATCTTTAATATCTCTCACTCCCTTCCATTCCCACCAGTGTCACTCAAACTTGAGTCCATACACTAGGGCTAGTCAATCAACACATGTTCATGCCGTGCCTACTGGATGTCAGATATTCTGGACAATCGTGGACACGTAAGGACGGACAAACCCTAGAAGCCTCTAGTGAGAAAAATAGAATGCACGGAGGGATAAAAATAAAACAGTATAAGAAGGGCCTTATTAATGGACTGAGGGAGCCCAGGGAGGGGAGGACCAGGGCTGGGTCAGTGGGGGAAGAGTCAGAGATGAATGACATTTGAGCTGAGTCTTGCAAGTGGAGTGTAGATTTCTTGGGTTGAAAGACACTGAAGTCACCTAAAATGCTATTTTAAATATGTCCTTTCACAATATTTATGCAAAATAAGTAAGATGTGGGTAGCGGAGGAAGTAGTTACATGCAAGGAGCCAACTTTTAATCGCTTCATGCTTTCAGAAATAGCTGTTCTTTATTAATAATCCATCTCAAATTATTCATGTTAAACCTTATGAAATTCCCAGTTTTGCAGGTGGAAAAATCAAAGAGTAACAATTTCAAACTGTTTACCTTTAGAGACTATCAGCCAGAAATCCATAAAACGTCATCCAATTTGAAAAAAAAAATCTGTCATTTCACATGTTAGAAGACCTCATTGATTCTGCATGAATCTATGTTGAGTTGAAACACCTTAGCCTGGCATTCAACCCCATCACAAACTCCAGTTGATGGATTTATGCCTTATCACACACAAGACGTCCACCTCAATCCAAAGAGCATCTTTTGTCGTGGTTCTGGCTTTCACACCATTCTTTCTCTAGAGTGCTTTCTTCCTACCTGTTTGCTCATAAACTGCCTTCCCTCAGTGCATAAAGCCGCCTGCATATGATTGAGTAGGGTGACCTTCCCCTCCTCCCAGCTCCAGCATCCGTCCTGACAGAGTCCCTTCTGCAGCGCTGATGTGCTGTGTGTACTGAGTCTAGGGACGAGAAACGCTGCTCCCCGGGTGAGGGGATAAACTCAGAGGCATCGCGGTTTTAGCTACAACTCAGGAGATACTTGGTGAGCAAACAGTGCTCTCATTTTCAGGGTGCAACAAGAAAAGTCAACTCCCATATCCGCTGTCATTGGAATACCTCAATCAGCCATCGTAGGTTTCTCTGACCACAGCGAATACTCAGCTTCCAGTTCTTTGCTCTAGTGTGGCCTCCATGGACTTCAAACTCCCTGGGGGTGAACCAGTCTCCATTCTTACTCTGTATACACTTCACCGAGACTCCTGTAAGACCGGGATAAGTTAATCCTCAGCCCTCTTTGTCTTCAGACTACGGGCTCCCAGCACACTGGACCCACCCAATGTGGGCTCAAGATTTACAACAGGAGAGTCTGGCCTCCCATTGTAGGGTTCAGAATCGCCAAAACCTAGCTTGTAAGTCCCTCTAAGGAGATTTACTGCTTTGTAGCAACAGTTCTTTAACCTTTACGCAACAACAAAAAAGAGAGAAAATTACCATCAAAAAATCAACCTATTAAATGTGTTTCTGGAGTTCCCGTCGTGGCGCAGCGGTTAACAAATCCGACTAGGAACCATGAGGTTGCGGGTTCGATCCCTGGCCTTGCTCAGTGGGTTAACGATCCGGCGTTGCCGTGAGCTGTGGTGTAGGTCGCAGACGCAGCTCGGATCCTGCGTTGCTGTGGCTCTGGCGTAGGCCGGCGGCTACAGCTCCGATTAGACCCCTAGCCTGGGAACCTCCACATGCCGCAGGTGCGGCCCTAAAATGACAAAAGGCAAAAAAAAAAAAAAAAAGTGTTTCAAAATCACCTACAAAGGAAAAGCAAGTGATTTTTTTTTCCTTTGTATGGCTGCACTTGCAGCATATGGAAATTCTCAGGCTAGGGGTCAAATCGGAGCTGCAGATGCCAGCCTACACCACTGCCATGGCAACACTAGATCTCAGCCACATCTGTGATGAATGTTGCAGCTTGCAGCAATGATCCTTAACCCACTAAGCGAGGCCAGGGATCAAACTCACATCTTCATGGACACTACGTCGGATTCTTAACCTCCTGAGCTACCACTTGGCTTATCCCCACGAATATTCAAAGCAGCGTTTTTCATAACAGCCAAAGAGTGGAAACAATCCAAATGCTGATGAATGGATAAACAAAATATGGTACATCCATACGATGGAATATTACATTGTTCAGCAATAAGAAGGAATGAAGTTCTAATACACACTATCACAGTGGATGAACCTTGAAAACAACATCCTACATGAGAGAGCCAGTCGCAAAAGGGCACATATTAAATAAGCCCATTTATGTGAAATATATAGAATAGATCAATTCATGGCAATATGCCAATTCATGGAGCAGAAACTAGATTAGCCCAGTTTTGGCCTGGGCAGTGGTATTAGGCAAGACTGGGCATCAACCGCTAATAGATATAAAGTTTCCTTTAGGATGGACTGATGAAAATATTCTAAAGTTAGGTGGCGGTGATGGCTGTACAGTCTTGTGATTATACAAACAAAACTCAACATTGAATTGTACACTCTGAGTGGTGAATTGCATGATATGTGAATATTATCTCAGCTAAGCTATTTGAATATTTCATCTCCAGGTAAGTTAATCCCTCACAGCTATCCCAAGAGGCAGGTTTTTAATTATTTCTTCTGCAGATGAAAATTTTCAGACTCAGAAAGTTCCCATTCTTTACTCCTGGATTGGTTCCTCTCGGCATAGCTGAGGCCGGGACTCAGGTGGTCAGATTCTAAATTCTGTGCTATTTGTACTGCATTGAACATCTGCCCTGGGGATGATCATCTAGAGGGAGAGAGAATATGAAGGTGGAGGCTGAGGGCCTCTTTCCTTTAATTTCTGATTCCCTTCTCTTGGGTTTGTTGAGTGTCCCCGTGGACATTTCCTTATGGGAATGAACGCCTAGTATGCATTATGATCTCTTAAAGTGTGAACATGTCGTCTTAGGAACCTCTTCCTCCCTCTCTTGGGCCAAACTTCCACCCCTATTCCTTCAGCCATGTGTAAATTGCAGGGGTCATTCCACTGTATCCTGTGTTTCCTTCAGAGAGGAGTTGCAAAGTAGATCATAAAACCCACCTTTTTCTAGTTTCTTCTTATGTAAGCATCCCTTCACTTTACCACAAGTCACAGCAAGTATTTGAGCCTGAAAATTCACATTATTGCTTCTGTACTTTCTTGACCCTGAAAGAGAAGATTCCTTCACTGTTTCGTTTCCACTTGTACACCCCTTCTCCCACGCCAAGTTTGTTCCCATAAAGGTATGGAGAAAGCTAGAAGGCTTCATTCCACAAATCTCTAAAGTCAAAGTCTTTCTTCCAAGGGGTGTTTTTGTTACATAACTACAGAATGTCTTTCTCATCTTTCAAATCTCACACAAAACAGAAGGCATTAGCAGAGGAATCAGACTTCAATAAAACTGTCTTAACTCCTAAGCCAGTCAGCCCCACTGATTATTTTTGGTATATGCATATTGCAAGGTGTATCACCTTCTTTTTTCATTAAAAAAAATTAAAATGTAGTTGATTGACAATGTTGCGCCATACATGACAATGAAACATGCAGTCATGTTCCGTTCTGAAGCGAGCTCTGCAGATGTATTATTTCACTGCAGTCAGGTAGCTGAAGCAGAGGGAGAGGCTGTACTAATGCTCCCCTACCTGGGCCCTGACTGAGTGAGCAGAGAGAGGATAATGATGAGGGAACCCAGTGGAAGTGGTGTTTGCCTTCTTCTCTGCTTCGCTGCCCTTCTCCCTCACCCCAGCTATTCTCTTTAGCTGAGAGAGGAGCTCAGGAGGCTCTAGAATAATCTTCAAGTTGCAGGGGGGTGGGGAGGGATGCTGGAGACCTATTCCACAGAAGCAGGGGGTGAGAGGTCTTCCAATGAACCAACTCAAGGAGGATGTGCAACTGATGCTGAGCCTCCAGCCAACGTTGCAGGGTTACGATGGAAAGCGAGGAGCTGTCCATGGTCCAGTTTCCGAGACAGACTGATTAGCAGCACCGGGATGGACCGAGGAGGAAAGCTGGCCTAATTCACTCACTGGCTTTACGGATGGGGAAACAAACGAGAGTGGTCCAGTGACAGGCTGGAGCCCACATAGTCAGAAGAAGAGAATGACGTGAAGTTCTGACCACCACCCCACTGCCCCTGTGGTGTGCAACCTCTGACTCTGTACCGAGAGAAGGGTCAGCAATAAATCCTCGGATTATATATGTGCCCTTTATATGGCAACAGACTATCTCCAGCTTGAAAATTATCAGTTCAGTGAAGACAGCTTCACTGCAGGGTTGGGTTTAGAGCTGTCACCAAGTTACTTGTTTGTGGAGTTCTCTTCTTTTCCAACAGTTAGTTACCTCAAGCAATTAGGGAAATGGGTTTATCAGTAAAAACACAGAGAAAAGCAAGTTTCTGCTGCATCATTATCGAAAGGATATTCTCCTTCTTTTCTTTACCCCTCCCCCACTTTTTTTCTTTTTAGGGCCGCAGGTGCAGCATATGGAAGTTCCCAGGCTAAGGGTCGAATCAGAGCTACAGCTGCCAGCCTACACCACGGCCACGGTGACACCAGATCCAAGCCGAGTCTGTGACCTACACCACAGCTCACAGAAACGCCGGATCATTACTCTCTGAATGAGGCCAGGGATCCAACACGCATCCTCATGGATACGAATTGGGTTTGTTTCCACTGAGCCACACAGGAAATCCCTTCTTTACCTCTGTACTTAATGCTCTTCTGTGAGGCTCTGTCACTCTGAGTAAAGTGGAGTCTAGATCTGCCTCTTTTTTTCCCTGGGAAAATTAGAAAAACGTAATTGCAGTCACAGACATACAGTTGCATTGCATTGCTTTTCAGAATTTCCATTGAAATGTAACTCCCCATAAAGCCTGTCAAATGCACAAAGGAAAATATATAAGCTACCAAGAACTAGACGGCTAATCTTAGACTCATATTTTACTTTTCATAGTCCCACATTAGTAAAACACATAATTGAAATCAGCATTTTACTTATATCTCGAGCAGCCTTGTGTTAAGGCCTTAAGAGATGCCAACTGCACATCTACCAATTTTAGTCTTTCCAACATATATATGAGGTCAAGATGATGCTTACTCCTACTACAGAAATGAAAATATTCACGGGAACTTGAGACAAAAACTGCAAAATTAAGTGAAGACATTTCAGGTTTCCTTTTGCGGAGAGATGGGGATATTTAGGAATTTCTGTGATACCCTGTGATGGTTCACAGGGGAGACACCTGGCATATACATCACCTGAAGTGAAGCGATGTGTACATTTGTGCTGAAAGTGTTAGTTAATGTGATGAAGGGCTTTGTTCACTTGGGTTTAGGCAACGGTCTTGGAATCTAAGAAACTAACAAGAAGGCTGGCCAAGGGGAATGCATGGAATTGAGTCCTCCAAGATCTTGCTTTCAAAAGGTAATGAAAGATGGACCTGACAGCTGTTGCAACAGAGAATGTTCTTGCACTTACAAGTTAATTGACCATGGATATGCATCCCAATGTTGGCTCTCATTCACATGTGCTTTATTTTCTAAGGCAGAGAAAAATGCGCTTCCTTCTTTCTGTGTTCAACGACTCCCTCCATCCAGTGACCACCATCTGGTGGTGCTTGGTAGGGTAATTCAGACTCCACAAAGAAACATTTTCCAGACAGCTCCTTCCTAAGGGCTGAACACTCTAAGCAGATTATGAGCATGTATCAGAACAGCAAAGTAAGACGGCTCTTCCCTTCAGTCAAACCCACAGTGGACTCACTGTTTGCAAAAGAATCTCACTTTCTGGTCAGTAGACTAACTGTTACCGAGAAGGTCTTCATCTCTTCAAGATCAAAATGGCCCCATGGGACAAATGTTGGTAATTAGACCTTGTCCAAAGATCAGAAAAGTCACAGACTTGCAAGTTATCACCCCATTATTATTTAACAAGATAATGGGAGCTCAAACAAGAGGTCTGGAGAGATTTATAAACTTGTAAGAAAGAAGATGACTTGGATATTAAGAGCCGTGGGCTAAGGAGCCATACCCACCCATGTGTGGTTCTCTGAGGCTCTCCTCACCTCTGCTCTCACCCAAGATGCCAAATGTGAAACACTCTGGAAGACTAGGATATTCCTGTCTCTTTCTCTTGTCTCCTTCCTCTTCTAAAGGTCCATGCTCACAGCCCCATGAGAAGAGATCCAGGCATCTTATTCTTGCCTCTCCTAGATTCCAGTTCAGCTTGGCACTAAAGCCCTAATCACGACTTGAGTCGGTCTAGCAGACACAGAGCTCTTTCCTGCTCTCTATCTGTCGCTCTCTGCTCATATCTTTCCTGACCAGTAGGTACGCTGGATTTACCCATCATCAAACCTGTTGGGCCTGATAATTTGTAAAGAGAAAAAGGAAATGCATTAAAGTCCATTCTTGTCTTTGGAGCTTCTGATATAATGATATTTGAAGCTTGAAACCTGTTAATGCATAATACAGCACTACTATATTTACTTTCAAAACTGATGGGCAGAACAAGGCAGGCTTTAATGGTTTCTGTGTCCCTAGGCTGTCATATCCATTTAATAACACTGAAACCTCATAGCAAACTCTAATCAATACTGTGGCAGTGAGATTATAATTTAAGGTTATAAAAAAAAAAGATTGTTATGGCTGGTATTAACTTCTAGAAGCAAATATGACAGAATTTTAAATTCCATACTGTTTTCTCAAGATCTCAGTAGTACTAAGTCCCAACAGTTGAGAACAATTCATTAAGTACCAAGAAGGGTGACCAATGGCCCCAGTGAGTTCAGGACTAAAGAGTACCCCAGATGAAGGACTCTCCGTGGCAGAACTTGGAACGTCCAAACAAACTGAGTTGAGTTGGTTGCCCTACTTCCAAACACCCCCCATCCAAAGGCAAGACACTGAACCCACATGAACCCATGCAAAGTATTGGTGGAAGAGGTTATGGTGGCCCTGGCTATTCACTCACATCCAGGCTCTATCTCCTCCCCACAAAAGTCAGGCTGGTGCTTCAGCTCACCTCTTCCCTCACCATGGAGATGATGAAAGCAGTGCATGGAGAAAAGAGCTAGGGACCGTACACTTTCCTTTCCCAATGTCACCTCCGAGCTATGCCTGTCAGGTTAGATACTTCCACACTCTGTCCTCTATATCCACTTCTCTAAGTCCAAATGAGGTCAACCAGCAGCTCTTGAGTGGGAGTAGAGCCAAGAGAGAAGAAGAGAAGAGCCGATCATGCCACCTCCTCACTGCAGGTCTTCCAGACCAGATTTGAAAGGCAATGAGAGAATGAACTTGCTTTCTGTTTATAATTTATGAAGTCAAACCATTTAAAAAAAAACAATAATAATGTAAGGCAAAGGAATTTTCTTGAAAAAAAATAAACTCATAGGCAAAAAACATTAGGTCCTGGGCAGATAAGAGCTGTGATATAAATGCAAACAATTTATCATCCTGACTCCAAACGGATTTGCTTTCCAGATTTCAAGACTCTCAAATTGACGGTTATGCCTGACAATCAAAATTAGTAAGGAGGATCTCTGTTCCTCAAAACATTAGTAAAATTTCTATTGACGCCCAGGGCAAAGTAAAAGTGGCACAAATTTCCTCTCACCCTTAACCTTGGCAGGGTCCTCCAGAGGCGTTTTCACCCTCTTTCTTCTCCGGACCAGCTGGCCAGTGGCACTGCTGTTGTCAGGGTCTAGGCAGAAGAAAATAAAGAGTTTAGCATCGAGCAGCTGACATGGAAGACCAAAAGCAAGTGAGGAATTTTATGAGAGGGTATAATATAGTAGACAAACACCAACTAGGAGCCAGAAACCCAGGAAAAGCACTCTGTCCCTGTTTCTTCTTGCATAAAATAGACCTACTCATGTCCCATCTCATCATAGGGTTGCTGAGAAGATCAAGTGCTAAAGTTTTTCCAAAATGCTTTAGAAACCATATATTACAATGTACAGTACCACACCCTATGGCTAACTGTAAAAATGCATAGAAATATGTTGATCTATCAGTGAATATGTACTGAAAATATAGAATTCAATTCAGTATCCCCCCAAAAAGCAAGCGAAGGAATACTTGTTTGAATTCTGAAAGCCATTGCTCTATACACTCAGACAAGAAGGAAAGGTATGGCCAGGGACGTCAAGCAGGTGTCCAGAGCATTCTCTGCTCATGAGGGATGACTTTTAAATTACATTCAAGATTTCATTATTCTTTGGGGAGATTGGATTAAGATGGTGGAATAGAAGGACTGGAGTTCAACTTCTCTCCCGAAAAACAGCAAAACTACAAACAAATGCTGAGCAGCCTTCAACCAACTGGACTGTAAACTTCCAAAAAAAGATATTCTGCTCCAGAAGACAAAGAGGAGACCATATCAAGAGGTAGGAGGGGCGATTATGCGATAGAAGCAACCCCATACCTCCCGGATGGGAAGCCCCACAGACTGGAAAGTAACTGCAGCACAGAGACTTAGCTACAGGACTGAGAGTTCTGAGCCCCACGTCAAAACCCCACACCTGGGGATCGGGCACAGGGAGAAAGAGCCCCTGGAGCATCTGGCATTGAAGGCCAGCGGGGCTTGTGTGCAGGAGCTCCACAGGACTGGGGGAAACAGAGACCCCATCCTTGAAAGGCACACACAGACTTTCACGTGCACTGGGTCCCAGGGCAAAGCAGTCTCTATAGGAATCCAGGTGGAACCTGACTGCAATTCTTGGAGGATCTCCTGGGAAAATAGGGGTGACTGTGGCTTGTTGTGGGGGAAGGACACTGGAGATGAAGCTCTCGGGAACATTCATTAGCCTGCATTTCTCTGGAGGGGGCCATTTCTGGGAAAATCTGGTCCCTCCCATCAGCGCTGAGAAGCCCCAGGCCAAACATTAATCCACGTGGGATCACAGCCCCACCCATCACTAAACATGCTGCCTAAAGACCCCTCAGGCACACAGCCAGCCTCTAATCTCATCCAGAGACAAATCCCCACCCATCAGCGGGCTAGGAATCAACCCCACCTACCAGTGGGCA
>PVHT021183553.1:6995903-7018244 GCA_004024745.2 Catagonus wagneri
TTTGCAGCAACATGGATGGAATTAGAGACCCTCATACTGAGTGAAGCAAGTCAGAAGGAGAAAGACAGATGTCATATGAAATCTCTTATAACTGGAGAATAAAACACTACACAAATGAACATCTCAACAGAAAAGAAAATCACGAACTTGGGGAACAGACTTGTGGTTGCCAAGGGGGCGGGGGAGGGGTGGGGGAGGGTGGGAGGGAGTGGGGATAACTACTGCTTTAATGATGGAATAGCAAGGAGCTCCAACTGTAATGCACGGGGAACTACATCTAATTACATGTGACAAATCCATATATGTACATGTAATCGGGTCACCACATGGTGCAGTTGGAAAATCTGACAGAAATCTGTAAACCAGCTATAATGCAAAAATAAAAAAAAAAATAAATAAAAAAAAAAATAAAAAAATAAAAGAACCAAAGGATTTAATTCAGCTAGATATGAAGCAAACTCAAAGAAACAGTGATGAGTACATAAAATGATTTTTTAATTTTTAAGTAAATATCAACTGCAAAAATCATGGTAGTTTCAAACTTGGTGGTATATGTGGTCACTTGTGATGGAACATGATGGAGGATAATGTGAGAAAAAGAATGTGTGTGTGTGTATATGTGACTGGGTCATTTTGCTGTGCAGTAGAAAATTGACAGAACACTGTAAACCAACTATAATGTAAAATATAAAAATCATTAGGAAATAAATAAAAGAAAATTTAAAATAAATATTAAACAACAGCAGCTAAATGGTAGAGATGGATGGTCATTATGTAGTGAATCCATGATAACTAAGATCTTTGTTACCTTTTGGGATTGGCAAATTACTAAAAAGATTATGGAAATTTTATCTCTAATCTCCAAACCAGCAGAGAAAAGAGGTGGAATACAGAATTTTACTTCAATCCATTTGAAAGTGGGAAAGAGACCCAAAAACACAGAAAAATCAAGGTGAATAGTGATATAGAAGTTATAAGTCCACATATATCAGGAATCACTATACATGTAAACAAATGAAATTTAACCATTACAAGATTAGGATTATCAGAGAAGATTAGAAAAAGCTAAGTGTTGTTACAAGAGGCACAAAACAGGAGTTTGTGCTGTGGCACAATGGGATCAGCAGCATCTCTGCAGAGCCAGGATGCAGGTTTGATCCCTGGCCAGGCACAGTGGGTTAAAAGGATCCGGTATTGCTGTAGACTCAGTGTGGGTCACAACCATGGCTTGGATGCAGTCCTTGGCCTGGGAACTCCAGATGCTGGAAGTGGGGGAGGAAGGGGAGGCAGCCAAAAAAGAAAAAAAAAAGAGGCGTAAAACAAAGCTGCAAAAAAAGGGCTGAATGTTAAGAAGTAAAAAACCATCAAAAATGTAAAAGTTCGTATAATACTATCAGCACCCTGAAAAAAGAGATCTTAAGGTGGAAAGTATTAATAAGGATAAAGAGGAACACTGTACTATAACAATACAAGGAAAAAATCCACTAGGTTATACAGTCGTGAATAGCCTCAAAATATTTTAAAGTAAAACAACAGAGGGAGGCATTGTGGAGGAACAGTGAGGAACTGGCAAAGACACAGTCATGTGGGAGAACTCACCACATCTAAATACAAACCTGGTGGGAGAAATATAGCCCAATTTAAAAGACTTTAACAAGAAAGTTGTTCTTGATAAAGAATACGCATATGGGGAGAAACCAGATCTCAACAAATAGTTCCATGCATGCTATTTTAAAGCCGCGCAGAACATTGACAAATACTGACCGTAAATTAGGATGCAAAGGAACGTTCAAGAAATTTTAAAGAACTGATGAGGTCAGTTCTTCATATTATGTTCCAGACAGTCATCTTCTGCTCCTAACAGAATATCTGCACTGTTGGCGATGTCAGTGTGTCCCAACAAAATACTAGTCTATAACCTCTTTTTCAGCCAGCATGGCCACCAGTTTAAGATCTGACCAGTAAGATGAAAGCAGAGTATTTTGGTGGGAGGAGGGGGAACCCTTGAAAAGCTTCTCCACAAAAAAAGGATGGACCTCTAGGGAAAATATCTTTTACTCTTCATTCTTCTTCCTTCAGGTGGCCTAGAACATGGACACACGGATAGAGTTCAACAGGCATTTTGGACAAAGGCGTGATCTTGAGAGTGGCTGAACTGAAAGGTAGAAGAAGCTTCAAAGTGTAGAACCTTAAACAGTCAGTTTTTAAAAAGAAAAGCAAAACGGGACGTCTTGCACTATCTGATTTCAGAACTTATTATAAACTTATAGTAGCTGAGACGGTGTGGTGTTGGCATAAAAAATATATAGTTAAAAGGAACAGAAAAGAAAGTCCAGAAACATGTCTAAACTCATAGGAGCAACTGACTTGAAATAAGGGTGTCAAAGTAATTGATTTAATGCATAAATGATGCTGGAACAATTGGCTATCCACGTGCAAAATGAAGAAGACCCAATCCTCATTCACACCACACGTAGAATTAACTCAAACTGATCACAGCCCTAAATGTAAAAACTGAAACCATAAAACTTCTTGAGGAAAATATAAGACCTCAATGAAAATTTCTTAAATAGGACCCAAAAATTACAGGTTTTGAAAGAAAAACACCGTTAGACTTAAAAAAAATTTTTTTTTTTATATTTTGCTTGTTGATACTGCTAGGAAAATGAAAAGGGAAGCCACAGACTGTATGACATATAACCAATAAAGGAGTTGTATCCAGAATATATAAATAACTTTTAAAACCGAAAAAAATAGACAATCCAATTAAATAAGGACAAAAGATTTGGATAGATACTGTATCACATGAGATCTGTGGACAGCAAATGAGTAGATGAAAAGATGCTCACACCATTGTTTTTAGGGGAATGCAAATTAAAACCGAAATGAGATACTATTATGCACCAATGAAAATGGCTAACATTAGGAAGATTAGCAATACCAAGTGTTAGTGAGTACGTGGAGTGATCAGAAATTTCGTGCATTGCTGGTGCGAATGTAAAAAGGTCCAATTACTTAGAAAAACACTTTGGCAGATCCTTAAAATGTTGAACATGCACTTACATTCAAGTCACTCAGTAGTATCGCTCCTAGATATTTACTTAAGAAATTCCCAAGCAGTTTTATTTGTAGTAGCCAAAAGCTGGAAACAGCTCAACATCTATCAATAGGTGAGTAAATAAACAGTCTGTGGTATGTCCACATAACAGAATACTTCTCAGCAATAAACATGGAGTAACTACTGACACCCACTCACCAACGTGGATGTGCCTCAAAAGCATTATCCTAAATGAAAGGGGTCAAACATTAAAAAACTATGGACTGTATAACATTTGTTTATAGCAAATTTTATTTTTAAAAAACCTATACCGATAAAGACCAAACAGCTGTTGTCAAGTGCTAGAAGGTGAAGAAAGGGACATAAGTGGACTCTTGGGAATGACAGACATGTTCTAAGCGATGACTGCGGTGGTATTTACACCACAAACATTTGTTAAAACTCATCCAGCCACACCTCAATAGTGATGAATGCTATTATATGAAATTACAGCTCAATAAAGATGACAAGACAGATAAAAATGTGCAGGACGTATTTAAAAACCTAAAACGTTGTTGAAGAACGTTAACGGTGATATGAATAAATGAGTAGTTCATTCTCGTAAAAACCTCAGTTGTACCCAAATTAATCTCTAAATTCAATGTATTTTCAAAGTTCCAATGAAATTAGGGAGATACTGGAGGAAATTTTGATTGATTCTAAAATTCACGCACAGTGAACAGGCTAGAATTACTAAACTTCTGGAGTCTACCCTTCCGTTGCTTCTCACTATATTTTTTACTTTTTTCTTTGCAAATACATATATATAATGAGTAGGAATAGAAATTTTCACTTCAAAGAGCTGTAATTAAACCAGCTTGGTACCACATTAAAAATAAACAGAGCAGCAGAGCAGAGTCAGACACAGAATACAGAAAAAGGCTCAAAAGAATATTCAAATCACGAGGAAAAAAGTGGTGGCGTTCTGCTCCAGAATAGAGTCAGACACAGATCTGTGAATACAGAAAAAGACACAAAAGAGCATTCAAATCATCAAGAAAAAAAGTGTTGGCATTCCCAGGCACATGAAAAGATGTGAATCATCAGAGAAATGCAAATCGAAACCCCAGTGAGACATCGCCTCACACCTTTAAGAATGGCTATCAAGGGAAAGAACACGAATAGCAAACGCTGGCAAGAGTGTGCAGAAAAGGGAACCTCACACACTGTTGGCATAAACGAAAGTTGGTGCAGCCACTGCAGAAAACAGTCTGGGGGGTGGTTCTCAAAAAACTAAAAACAGAACTGCCAAATGACCCAGCAATCCCACTCCTGGGCATATATCCAAAGCCCACAAAAACACTAATTCGAAAACATACAGGTAACCCAGTGTTCACAGCAGCAGAATTTACAGCTGCCATATGAAACCAGCTGCACCTTCAGCCCAGTGCTTAGAAATCTCCTTAGCTATCCATCCAGAAAGTTCTGTGTCCCATATAACTGCAAGACAGAATTTCACTGAGCTTTCTGCCATTATATAATAAGGACGCCTTTTCCTTTAATTTCCAAAAACACGTCCCTTCCTTCATTAGGTGACACCTTTAACCTTCATATTTCTTTTTTTTTCTTTTTTTTTTGTCTTTTTTTTTTGTCTTATTTGGGCTGCATCTGCGGCATATGGGGGTTCCCAGGCTAGGGGTCTAACAGGAGCTGTAGCTGCCGGCCTTCGCCACAGCCACAGCAACGCGGGATCCGAGCCGCGTCTGCAACCTACACCACAGCTCACGGCAACGCCGGATCCTTAACCCACTGAGCAAAGCCAGGGATCAAACCCTCAACCTTACGGTTCCTAGTCGGATTTGTTAACCACTGAGCCACGACGAGAATTCCCTAACCTTCATATTTCTAACAGTCTTTCTATGATGATGTACGAATCACAAGCAGAGCCTTTGGCACCACATATCTACTAACAAACTGCTCAAGGCAATCTAGACACTTTCTACCATTCTACTTAAAATTCTTATTATCACCCAATTTTCCTTTGCCCGATTCCGAAGCCACTGCAACAGTTTTAGGAATGTGCCATGGCTGCACTCCAGTTCAAATAACCGAAAATCTGTGTTACTCTCTTACGGCTGCCATAACCAATGACCGCAAGTTCAGTGGCTTAAAACAATGCACATTTCTTACCTGACAGTGCTGTCAGAAGTCTGACAAGAGCTAAAATCAAGGTTTCAGTAGGCCTTCATTTCCTTTCTGGAGGCTGTGGAGGAAAATCTATTTCCTTTACTTTTCCAGCTTCTAGAAGTCCCCCGAATTCCTTGTCCCTCCCCTCCATTTCCAAAGCCAACAATATTGCATCTCTCTGTGACAACCTTCCATAATCATTTCTTCTTCCCTTCACAGCCAGGAACAGCTCTCTGCTTTTTAAAGCTCATTTGAATATATTAGGCGCACCCAGAAAATCCAGGATAATCTCCATTTCAAGGCCCCTGTCTTAATTATATCTGTAAAATCCCTTTTGCCATGTGCGATTACAGATTCTAGGTTCCAGAGAATAGGATACAGACATCTTTGTAGGGCCTTCCAATTATTAAAACTTATTATTATAAATAATAATGATGAAGCTGGCATTAAAAACTCATTTTAATATCAAAAGCAAATAAAACTGTATGCACTCTTACTTCTTTTCCTCTTCAGTTTTCCCAAAGTCGAGGTGTTTCCACTATCCACAGTAGCTAGAAAAAACAGGAGGTGAAGAAACAAAAATGAATAAATAAAAATACGAATCGTAGGATGATTCATTTTGCAAAAGGCTTGAATTTGTAAAGATGTTTGGTTTATCATTTCTCTCTTCCTTCTGAAGGAACTAAACCTACTAAATTTGAGAAGTGGGAGTTCAGGACGGGCCCTGGGTCTTCCTTTATTTCTCAATAACACTTTGAAAAATGCTTTTCAATACCTATGTACTTCGGATACAGGTACTCAGAGATATTTCTCTAGTTCTTAAGAACTTTGTTAGGATTAAATCAGATCTTATGTGCAAAGGTTTATAGGAAATCGTTATATAAACATGATGGAGAATATCTATCAAAAATATGTGCTGGGGCTCCTGGGCATCTATCCAGAGGAAACCATGACTCGAAAAGACACATGTACTCCAGTGTTCATTGCAGCACTCTATGCAATAGCCAGGTCATGGAAACAACCTAAATGCCCATCGACAGAGGAGTGGATAGGGAAGATATGGTACATACACACAATGGAATACTACTCAGCCATTAAAAGGGACGAAATAACAACATTTATAGCAACATGGATGGACTTAGAAATTATCATGCGAAGTGAAACCAGTCAATTAGACAGCAACACCCAATGCTACCGCTTACATGTGGAAACTAAAAAGACACAATGAACTTCTTTGCAGAACAGACAATGACTCACAGACTGTGGAAAACTTTGATCTTTCAAATAAGACAATCTGGGGGGTAGGGGGGTGCACTGAGCTTTTGGGAGGCAAATGCTATCAAATTGACTTGTGATGATTTTTGTACACCTGTAATTGAAATAAAATTCATTAAGCAAAAAAAAATAATATATGTATATAGCCTGGGTTTTAGGGGAACTAACTGTGCTGATCTCAATCGTGCCTCCCAATGGATGTGTGAATGTACATTTAACACTGAACCTTTGTAGGGATATGTTTTCTTGCCTGTCAAACGGCGAGGGAGAATATTAGTCATGATTAGTTTAAAAAAAAAAAATGTGCTGGGGGAGTTCCCGATATGGCTCAGTAGTAATGAACCTGACTAGTATCCATGAGGATGATGGTTTGATCCCTGGCCTCCCTCAGTGGGTTAAGGATCCGGCATTGCTGTGAGCTGTGGTGTAGGTCACAGACCTGGTCGGATCCCACGTTGCTGTGGCTGTGGTGTAGGCTGGCAGTTGCAGCTCCAATTTGGCCCCTAACCTGGGAACCTCCATATGCTACAGGTGGAGCTCTAAAAAGACAAAAAAAAAAAGTGCTGGGTTAAGAATAGTTCATCTAAAGTCCTTCCTCATGACAATTAAGTGCCAGGACCAGTTATCTTCAGAGACTTTTCTAAGGTTGTGACAAAATGATACTATTATCTACTAGCAGACGTATTCTTGACTTGGGTTCCAATGAAGATTGGGTGTTACAGGGATGGAAATTACTGTAAATCACAAGGCATTGTTATTAATATATGGATGTAATAAATAATATACGGCCATCGTTATTAGTGTGTTTCTTCTGCATCGGCCACCTATAACCTGCGTGGTGCACCCTGTTAAACACAACTTTAGAATGATCGCTTGTTTCCCCGGTGTCCTCAAAGGGTCCTGTAAACGCAGAGATCAACATCCAAGGACGGAGTGGACCCCCTACCACCACCTAACCTGGGTCCGTGATGCTGGGAGAAGCATCCCCGCCCCACGGCCCTTGGCCAGTCTTACCCATCTTGTCACCAGCTTGGTTCCTTGCTTCTGGATCTACTGGCACATCTTTTGAAAAGCACATAACACAGGAACACTTCTCACTTTCATTTGCTGGCAGCTCTGCTCCTGGGCCAAAATCGTGCTTTATGAAGACTTTGCATTTCTCCATCGATCCTCTTTCCTGAACTCCTTTCGATCCCCTCGTGTCTACTTCTTCCTCTGACATCTTTCATTGATCCTCCCTACAACTGACTCTTCCTTTCAGTCTCCCTTCTTTTCCTTTCTATCTTTTTTTCTTTATCAGACCTTCGTTCCTTTTTTAAAAAATGTATAATTACCTTGTCCTTTACAGGAGAGTGGGCTAGAAGCAATCTCTTCTAAATCTCCTTCTGGATTCACTTGGAAAGCTTCTAGTTCTCCAGATGCTAAAGAGAAACAAGAAAATTGCTATCCAGAGATCCTGGACAGGGAAGAGTTCCTGGTGCTCTCATGCTACATGCCGATATTCTGAGCTAAAAGGAAATGCTTTCTGGAAAAAAGCATATCTGCTCCAATAATCACACCTGAGACCAGACAAAACCATGTTTTCCCATCTTTTGCACCTCATTCTGCTTTTTCTTTTATTTTCCTAAATTTAGCCCTAAGAATAAAGTTAAAAGATCTTATCCTTCCATGAAAAAACTATCCTTTGAAAACTGCAAGTGGTAATTAACATAACTGATTTTAGATTCATGCCAACTGGCCAATGACTGTTTACATAACCCACCACGTTTCAAGCCAGCTAATCTGGAGTTCCCACTGTGGTTCTGTGCATTAAGAACCCAATGTAGCGTCTTTAAGGATGTGGGTTTGATCCCTGGCCTCACTCAGTGGGTTAAGGATCGAGCATTGCCATAAGCCTTGGCTAATTAATGGATGGGGATCCATTACACAGTAGCCAATTTGTGCAAATATATTTGGTCACATTTTGACCTGGGTCCTTCATCAAAACCTTCATGAGAACATCTGCCATCTAATCAATTTGTGAAAGAAAATCCTTTTGTTTAATACATAACCCGTGTTCAACGATTATCCTGCAATTGACCGTAGATCTCCTTTTCAGTCTCTGCTCGGCTTCTGAGCCCAGGACTCCATTTACATGTAGGAGCCCATTCATACTTAGGACCAGATGTAGCTGTCTCTTTGCTGTCTGTCATGGGCTTGTCTTGACAAAGTTGTTTTAAGACTTGTCAAAGTCGGAGTTCCCTTTGTGGTTCAGTGGTTAACGAATCCGACTAAGAACCATAAGGTTGCGGGTTCAATCCCTGGCCTTGCTCAGTGGGTTAAGGATCTGGCATTGCCGTGAGCTGTCATATAGGTTGCAGACGCGGCTCAGATCCAGCGTTGCTATGGCTGTGGCGAAGGCCGGCAGCTACAGCTCCTGTTAGACCCCTAGCCTGGGAACTTCCATATGCCCCGGGTGCGACCCGCGGCTCTACATAAAAAGGCAAAAACACACACACACACACACACACAAAAAGACTTGTCAAAGTCGTAGTTTCCCACTGGCAGAACTTCCACTTCCTCTTTGTACTCTCAGTATGATACTAACTTTTGCACTTAAAGATGTCTTTGGGCTTTTTTTTTTTTTTTTTTTTGTCTTGTTAGGGCCGCACTGGCAGCACATGGAGGTTCCCAGGCCAGGGGTTGAATAAGAGCTGCAGCCGCAGTAATGCCAGATCTGAGCAGCGTCTGAAACCTGCATCACAGCTCATACAACGCCCACCGAATGAAGCCAGGATCCTTAACTCACTGAATGAGGCCAGGATCCAACCTAGGTCTTCATGGATACCAGTCAGATTCGTTTCCACTGAGCCCCAGTAGGAACTCTGTCTTTGGGTTTCAGTGGGACATCTGCTCCATGGACCACTCCTGAGAACACCTGAACCCTGTTTCTGCCTCTGTTTCCACCTCATTCACCTCCTTCTTCTGTTCTATGCTTTTCAGTTTCCCATTTACAGACCTGCCTCTAAACACTTCTGCTTCTGCACTAGGAGAATAATTGTGCACCTTTGCTTTTGTGGGCTTTGCTCCCCTGATGTTTCCTATCTTTCCATTTCTTCCTCCATAAGGATCTTGATGTCTTCTTTTCTGCTTATGCTCTCCAGCTCTATTGTCCAGGTCTCTCCAGTCTCCGTAGCAGGCTCCATCCATTCCTTCCCTCACTGTCTGTCTGGATCTCTTTCCCTCACTGCTGACGTCCTTTATTTGAGAAGAAGCAGGCTCTCTGGTTCAGTCAGCCTCTGTTCTATTGCCCCTGGGAACCCGCAGGTCCCCTTGGGACTTCCACCGTGTGGCCACACTGACCCCCCTACGAGCCTCACACAGCCACCACCTGCAATGAAATTCTCAGGACACAGGTCTCTGCCCTTCCTCCTACTTTGATCTCAGGGAAAAACGAGCATCCTTCTTCTGCACTTCCATTTCCTTATCTGTAAGGAGGGACAATAACTGTTTCCTTGGCCAAGTCATAGAGTTCTGTGAAGAAATCTCATTTGCCAACGTACTTCGAAAAAGACTAAAGCACTATAAGAACGGAAACAGACTCACAGACTTTGAAGAACTTATGGTGACCACAGGGTGCAGGTGAGGGGAGGTGGAGGGAGGGATGGGCTGGGGTTTGGGATTGGCATGTGCACACTGGGGTATATGGAATAATTGGCCAATGAGACCTGCTATACAGCACAGAGAACTTTGACCAATATTCTGCGATCATCTATGTGGGAAAAGAACCTGAAAGAGAATGGATGTGCATACACGTGTAAGTGAATCACTTTGTTGCACAACAGAAATGATCACAACGTTATGAATCAACTACACTTCAAGAACATTTAAAAAAGAGTAAAGCACCATATAATTCACAACCTGAGGAAGAATATACGGCCAAAACTGTAACTGGGGCTTCAGAGTCCATTGATCTCTCTTTCTGACAAGTAGCTCTCAAGGACCATTTCTTTTGAAGCCTCTCTAAGGTTATGACAGTATAAGATTGTTATCAATGAAAAGTAAAATAAATACTTATTTCTTTATAGAAAATAAGGAGTGGTCAGAGGGTGAAAATCACAGTGTTGAGCCTTTGGTGTAAATAAGCCTAAAGAGTACGAAGGAAAAAGCCTGTGCCTTTCTTTAGTACTGCTCTACTGCAACATGAAGAAGTAACACATCCATCCTCATAAGGGTCATGGTGTTCAGACCTGAGTTCAGACACCTGACACCCTGCAGCCCAGGACTGACCATCCTTCTTCCTTACCTGGGCCACATCTTGGTGGGGAGTTCAAGGCCTCCTGGGGCTCTTGTTCATTGCAGGTCTCCCAACAGGTACTGCTGTCCTCTGCAGAAAGGAATGAAACCCCTCAGAGCTCTCAGTATACAAATCCTGGGGAATTCATGGCAAGAGAACCCGCAGTGAAGACACAGGAAGCTCAAGTATCTCCCAGGAGGGGGGTTGTCCCTGTCGCAGACCACCTCAGTCTGTTCTTGACCTCCAAATGGAGAAGGTCCTGGAATAAATGTCTTCAGGTACCTATATGGATGAATGACCTTGGAAGACGAGTCTGCCTTGCAGGCATGCACCTGAGGTGCATTCTGCTACCTGAGAGTAGCTGAGGCTGCCAGGGAGAGAATGACTACTCTGAGTATGCTCTGGGTACCCCTCTCTACATGGAGCGACTTTAATTTGGAAACTCACTACTGGGATGGAAGATGCTCCTGTCTGATGTGCACACCTCAGTGTTACAGGATCCCAACTGGATTTTGACATGCATTTAATAAAATCACCTAGGCACTTCTGCTTTGGGTCCCCAGCCTACCTTTGGCTCATCCTGTCCCCGTAACATTCTCCACGCAGGGGTGTTCTCCCTACGCAGCTCAGCTTACTTTTATCCTTAGTCCCTCATAGTTTTTAAAAAAAGAAATAACAGGAAATGAACACAATTCCATTTGGACGTATGTGATTATGAAGAAGAGAACGGCCAGGTGAGAGAAGGAGAAGATTTTTTTCCCCATTTATTGAGGCAGGTGGGAATTTAGATGGTAATTACCTTCTCCCTTTGCTGGTGACAGGCTGAGCCCCTGCTCGGGTTCTCCCTGGCGAGTCATTTGAAGAGCTTTGGGATCACAGGTCACTGCAGGGAAACAAGGACATGAGGAAACAATGGAGGGAGATCAGAAGCGGACCTCAGTGTCCTTGTGCCAAGCTTGCCGGGAAAGTGATGCGTCTGCTCCAAGCACCGCTCCCCAGGGCCACGCAGCCCCTCTGCTTCTTTGCCAGCTGGTCGCACCTCTTCTCCTTCTCTCTGCTTCCCAGTCTCCTACCCACAGTGCCACCTCCACACAGCTCTGTTTCTTAGCTGTGCAGCTCTTTGCTTTTTCTGGGTTTCTCCCCTCATCTCTTGTTTTCAGGTCTTGGGTTTTTTTGTTTGCTTGATTTTCAGGGATGCTGTATCTCTTTTCTCCTATTAGCCTCTCTAGCTTTCTTATTCTAGATCTCTTCAAGCCCAAGTGGTTGGGTCCATTCCTATGCTCACTGTTTCTCAGTGGTTTCCCTTCCCTCCCCATCAACATTAATCTTTCCTTAATTAAAATCTTCTCTTGGGTGTGGAGAAAATGGAACCCTCTTGCACTGTTGGAGGGAACATGAGCTGGTGCAGTTACCACAAAGAACAGTATGGAGGTTCCTTAAAAAACTAAAACAAACAAACAAACAAAAAAAACCCTCCTAAATATGGAACTACTATATGATCCAGCAATCCCACTCCTGGGCGTCTATCCAGAGAAAACCATAATTCAAAAAGATACATGCACCACAACGTTCCTTGCAGCACTAATTATAATAACTAAGACGTGGAAGCATCTCAGGTGACCATCAGCAGAAGATTGGACAAAGAAGATGTGAGATATATATATATATATATATCTGAAATATTACGCAGCCATAAAAAGCATCAAATAACACCATCTGCAGCAACATGGATGAACTTAGAAATTAGTGAATTGAGTCATACAGAGAAAGCCAAATACCATGTGACCTCACCAAGATGTGGGATCTAATAGAAATGATACAAAGGAACTTGCAAAACAGAAACACTCAAAGATTTCAAAATCAAACTTATGTTTACCCAAAAGGGAAACATGGGGAGGGGGAGGGATGAATTAGGGAGCTGGGATTGATACGCACACGTTACTGTATATAAAACAGATGAGTAACAAGGACTTATTGCAGAGCACAGAGGAGTTCACTCAATACTGTGCAATAACCTACGTAGGAAAACAGTTTGAAAAGGAATGCATATGTGTCTGTGTTTAACTGGTTTACTTTGCTGTTTAATTAACACCAAAGTGCAAGTCAACTATATTCCAATAAAATTTTTAAATGCAATAAATAAATAATTTTTTTTAAATAAAGTCTTCTCTGGGACACTGTTGACTCCCTTGAGAACCTGCAGAACCCCTTGGGCTTCCTCTTCCTTCTCCGACCACACGACTCCACCCTGACTGCCAGCTGGCTTTCACACAATAGTCACCTTCAGTGACACACCCAGGATGCTGGTGCCCACTCTTCCTTTTCTGCCTAACCTCCATGCTTTCTCTGCTTCATTTCCCCAACCATAAAATAGAGGTTACAACAGTCTGAACTCTTGTGTCTTGAGGTTTTGTGAAGGTAAGAAGGGGGCCTTGCACAATCCAATAATCTGAAGGAAATGATAAGAAACCTAGCACGCCTTGCCTCCCACACCTTGTTCTCCTTCTCATTCTCACCCTTCCCACACACCTCTGCTTCTCCTTTATCTCAGTATCTCGCTGTTGGAATCTGCGAGAAAAGATCTGTTTCTTTTCCCGTGTCTGTTTCCACCTCCCTTTTCTCCCTCTTCCTTCTCTGACATTGAGCTTTGGGTTCTCTTCTCGTCTCTCATCCTGTTGCTTTCTAGAACCAGGGACCTCTAAGTTGACAGGAAAAAAAAAAGCTTTAACTGGAAAATAGGTCATTTTAATGCTGATTACCTTCCTTATTATAAGGTAGCCACCCGAGCGTTTCTTCTGATTTTCCTCTTTCACCGTGTGGTAGAGCTACGGGGCTGCAGGATACTAAAGAAAGAAACAGGAACAGGACAGATGGTTGACAGAGCCTTGAACTCTGTTTCCACACCTTACTGCACCTGCACTGTGAAGACGTGGATCTCTTTGCTCTCCCTGGCTTGCACCATCTCTGCATTTCTGTCTTTTTCCTCCTCTGTGATTTTTCTCTATCTCTTTGCTCCATTATCTCCCTATTTATTCCTTTACCTCACTTCCTCATCTCTCTGTACATAGTATTTCAATAATCCTATGCAATCCTGGGAAGTGAGTTTAAAATGATCACTCTCCATCCAAAAGCCAACCTAATGGTATTTAGATTCCACATACTTTTAGGTAAAATTTGGCCATGCTTAGGCAATTCTATTTGGTGCCAGTCTGCATTTTTATTATTCTGTACCTTTAAGTTCTCTGCCCAGAAACCCGTCGTGAAGGCGCTTAGCCCCCTCTCCCCTTGCCTCCCACACACCTGAAGAAAGCAACCAGAGGCTGAGTAAAAATGTGTGCTTGTGTTTGGAGGAAGGAAAGAAAGTGTCCCTTGCCTACAGACACACAAACAAATGTAATGAGATAATCGGTCACAGATCATAATGAGCTCCCCTATCACCCGGCTGCAGTCTGGGCATCTCTTCGGGACTGTGTCTGTTCATCCTTTGGCGAGTGCTGTGCTCACCAAAAACTGAAGGCAAGCACAGAAATGACCAGACACGATGTTGAGGGAGCAGACCTGGGGGCGCTCGTGCTGAATTCTGGTGTTCAGAGCTCAGGCAAGCTTCTTTTTGAGAAAAGGAGACTGTTGCTCCATGGACCTCACCTCCCACCTGCAAGTCTTGCTCTGCCTCTTCCTCCTTCTTCTTATCCCTCCATCACTTTTCTCCTCGTTTTTCTGGCCCCGCACACTGTCCTTTCTGTGCCATGAAGCATCACACATCTCCTCGGCTCTCTGGGCTTCCCTCCCCATCTCTTCTATCTTCATTGCCCTTCAGTGTACCTTATCATTCCTATCAGTGGCTTGGTTTTTCTTTCTAGGGCTCTTCCATGTCCCATGGCAAGCCCCGGTCCTGGCATCTCTTTCTGCTTTCCCCTGCTCTCACCACTGAAATATATTTGTTGGATGAGAATCTCCTTGCATAGGCCCTGAACCACTCCCCTGGTACCCACAGGCCTCCTGGGGTCTCCAGTATCAACTCTGCCCAGCTGACCCTGGCCAGCCTGACCCTCTGCCAGCCCCACATGACAGTCCCTGCGTGAGTCATCAAAGATGCTGGTTCTGGTGGGAGGGACGGACTGGGGGTTTGGGACTGGCTTATGCACGCTGAGGTATGTGGAACAATTGGCCAAAGGGGATCTGCTGTGTAGCAGAGACCTCTACCTAGTATTCTGTGATAATCTATGTGGGAAAAGAATCTGGGAGAGAATGGATGCGTGTATACATATGACTTTGGGTCACTTTGTTGTACAGCAGAAATTATGACAGCTCTGTAAATGAAATACACATCAATAAAACTTTCAAAAAGAATAGGATGCTTGTATCCTCAACTGTTTCATTGCTTTGACCTGGTAAAAGGCCCTTAACGTGATTCAGTGCTTCTATTTCTTTATCTGTGACATAGGAATAAGTCACGGTTTGTAAGGCTTATAGCCATAACTTCATGGAGATAAAAATGACATCTTGTTTGCCAAAATTCTTTGAAAAATCATAGTAACGTAATAAATAAGAGTTGACAAAAATTGAAATTTAGATTTGAGAGCAATGGATCTGAAGGCCCATGTTTCTTTTCAGGATTTTCCAAAGTTAGGCACAAAATAATAGCACGATAAACAAACAATAACAGGAGTTCCTGCCATGGTGCAGTGGGTTAAAAACCTGACTGCGGTGGCTTAGGTCACTGCAGAAGTACAAGTTTGATGTCTGCTGTGGCACAGGTCACAGCTGTGGCTTGGATTCAGTCTTGGGCCGGAGGACTTCTACATGCTGTGGGGGCAGCCTTAAAAAACATAAAATTTAAAAACAGTTTTAAAAATAAAAACAATAATACTTTTATTCACTAGAGGAGATAAAGAATGTATGGGTATAAATTCCAGCCTTTACTCTCAGTAGGTGTGAAAGACAGCAACTTTCTCCAGCATGTCGCTGCTAGAAGGCACTTAGGGACATTTAGGTATGTATTTATGTCCTTATGGACTCGGGATTCCAGGACACACTGGATCTTTTGACTGGAGAGTATGTTCAGAAGAAAAGGCACACAGAAACACCAGCTGTGAGTTCAGCCACCTGACACCCTCGGCTGGCAATTCCTCACTTCTGTACCCGGCCAGCATCTTTGTGGGGATCTCAAGGCTTCCAGGGTCTGGCCCCCCAAAGGGCATTGCTGAGCCCTGCAGAAAAGAATGCAATCCCCTAGACATTTCAATTTATGACCAAGGAGGAATCACCAGCAAGAAAATAACAAGAAAACCAAGAAAGCCTGAGAAACTGGAATGTCCCAATCCCCCCAAAAACCTGACCTAAAGCTTAGCTTAGCTTCGGCACCCCTCACCAGAGGCTGAGAAATTCAGCTACCACGGGAATATCTTCCTTTGCTCATACCACATTCTCTCCTTCCCTTTCCATTTGAGTCCCGTTTATTTTCTTCATCTCTGCCTCTGTTTCTTTCTGCTGATGTCTCTTGGAGTTTCCTTTTCTCTCGGTATGTTTCTCTCTTCTCTGCTCCTGCAACTTTTCCCCTTGTTTCTCTGATGCTGCTCCTTCTCTCCTTTCCTTTCTCTCTCAACTGGTTCTTTCTAGCTTTCTCTAGAGAAAGCCCCCACCCCTGGCCCGAGATAATATAGTTGACCCAGAAAGTTGTGTTAGTTTCAGGTGCATGGCAAAGTAAATCTGTTATGCATATACATATATCTGTTCCTTTTCAGATTCTTTTCCCATATAGGTTATTAAACAGTATTGAGTAAATTACCCTGTGCTATACAGTAGGTCCTTATTATCTATTTGGGGGCTTGACACACACACTACTATATATAACATAGTGAGATACTACATTTTAAATAGGATCTGACTGGGAGTTCCCTTCGTGGCTCAGTGGTTAACCAATCCGACTAAGAACCGTGAGGTTGCAGGTTCGATCCCTGGCCTCGCTCAGTGGGTTAAGGATCCGGCATTGCCGTGAGCTGTGGTGTAGGTTGCAGATGCGGCTCGGATCCCGCGTTGCTGTGGCTGTGGTGTAGGCCGGCAGCTACAGCTTCTGTTAGACCCTTAGCCTGGGAACCTCCATATGCCATGGGTGCGGCTCTAGATAAAGGCAAAAAGGCAAAAAAATATAGTAAAATAAAATAAATAGGATCTGACTAGAGTGAGGAGGTTAAGCGGAGGGTAGTGGAATGTGCAGACAGTCCTCAATAAGGCAGAAAGTACAGGAAAAGGCTCAGATATGAAGGAGAGTTTTAACATCTGAAATTATTGATCACTTAGCCATAAAAAAAGAATGAAATAACGCCATTGGCAGCAATGTGGATGAGCCTAGAGATTATCATAGTGAGTGAAGAAAGTCAGACCGGGAAGGACAAACATCATATGATATTACTTATATGTGGAATCTTTAAAAAAAGATCCAAACGAACTTATTTACAAAACAAAACAGACTCACAGATTTCAAAAACAAACTTACGGTTACCAAAGGGGACAGGTGTGGGGAGAGGTGGACTGGGGCTTTGAGACTGGCATACGTACACTACTGTATACGGACTAGATGGGCAACAGGGACCTGCTGTACAGAACGGAGGACTCTACCTACTATTCCACGATAACCCCCATGGGGAAAGAATTTGAAAAGGAATGGATATGTGTATACGTATAACTGAATCACTTTGCTGTACAGCAGAAATGACCACGACATTGTAAATCGACTATACTTCCATAAAACTTGGTGAAATAAAAAATGAAATGACTGAGGGAAAGTTTTATCCTGTGTTGAATTAATATCGTAGGAGGCAGGTGATGAACCTGGGAAGATAGGCCAGGGCTCATCACGGGCCACCTGAAATATTTATTTAATCTTTGGTTTATTAAGAAGGTATAAAGGAGCATAACACAATTTCATTTTCATTTTCAAATGTCCCATCTAGTTGAAGTGCAAACAACACATCTGATTGGAGCAAGATTAGAGGGAGGTCATGAGCAGAGGGCTGTTGCGCTGAGAACCGTAACAGAGATCTGGATTAGAGATGTGTCAGATGGACAGGTGGGAGATATTCCGAAAGAGAAATGATTATCTTGGATATAACAGGCATGTGTTTGCGGGCAAGTCGGGTCCTAATGACTCCTAGGGCTCCAACTTGAAAAACCATGAGACGACAGTGACCCACCACTGAGACAGGAATGCAGAAGACAAATTAGATCTAACTTGAGCAACGAAGATGCTACTTTCAGTTCCGAAGTGCCAAGTACAGGTATCTTGCAGACCATGGTCTTCAGGTCCATGGATAAATGCACTTTGGAGATTTGATCTTAAGAACCACTGGAGGAGCTGCCATTCTGGCGCAGTGGAAATGAATCCAACTAGGAACCATGAGGTTGCCAGTTCGATCCCTGGCCTTACTCAGTGGGTTAAGGATCTGGCGCTGCCATGAGTTGTGGTGTAGGCCACAGATGCAGCTCGGATCTGACATTACTACAGCTGTGGTGTAGGCCGGCAGCTGTAGCTACGATTAGACCTCTAGCCTGGGAACCTCCATATGCTGCAGGTGCGGCCCTAAAAAAAAGCAAAAAAAAGGCAAAAAAAGAAAAAAACATTGGAATATTCAGGGAGAGGATTATTGCAATCTGAGTATTTTACAAGTGCCACTCTGATGGTTAAGGACAATTTAATCTGAAAACTCACATCTAATGATTCCAGCACTTGTGCCCAAAGTTGCTTATGTCCAATGATATCCAGTGTTCTTACCTCAAACCAACAATTCCTGATGTGCTCCTCTCTCCCTTTCATCCTCTTTTTACTCTCCATCTATTTTCCATCCATTCTCCTTTAACTCTTTTTCTACATAGTTGCCTTTGTACCTCGCCCTGACTTTTCCCACTTCTTAGTGTTTATTTTCCTCTCACTCTTTCTCTTCCCATGATTTTTTTCTCTCAATTTTGATCTCTGATTCTTGGAAGATTTTTCTGTTTCTCTTCTCTGCTGTGTCTTACATTTGCCTCCTTCTCTGCTTCTCCCCCTTTACTTGGACCTCTGTCTGCCAATACTATTCCACTTTTGTCTCTGTGTGATTTATTCTCTGAGTTCCCTTCTCCCATCATCTCCAAACCTCTCCTCTTGGACTCCGGCGATAGCACCAGGGACCTCCAACTGGCCAGCTCTCCCACGAGAACCTGGCATGGTATGATGTTTCCAAACTCTTCTTAACTGCTCTGCAAAATTATTTGAAAATTAACCCTATCCTAACCTGGAAGTGTGGGATTTTACATTCCTTTGGAAAACTGGATCCATACATGTACTTTGTCATATATTGTACTCTAGCTACCATTTCCAATGTCTCTTTTTAGATTCTCCATTATCTACTCAGGAACTCAGATTCCTTTTCTCATTGTCTCTTTTGCATCTTTGAGCAGACAGGACAAGCAGGGACTAGCAGAGCTCTAGGACAGGAAACAGAAGGTAGGCTTTGCTTCCGTGAAGACAAGAAAACAAAGATTTAATATGAAATTGATAAATTAAATGATAGTTACCTTGTCTGTCATACGACAGTAAGCTGAGTGTATCTTCTAGCCCTCTTACATTATTCATTTGGAGGGACGCACGTTCCAAGGACACTGAAGAGAGGCAATGAGAAAACGACAGAACTCAGACAGTATCCCGAGACCTCTGTGTACTCAAGCTGAACCCTAAGGTTCAAGTTCCAAGAACCCCACCTGGAGCCCAACAGAGACTGGCCTGCCTCTTTTTCAATGAGATGCATATGCATTATGGGTAAGACACTGCATGACCAATGTCACAGCCAAGAATGGGAACGTTTCCACCCACTGTAAGCAACCTGTTTCCATTTCAATCACCATTGATGGGTCCCTCCTTTCTGGTACCCTGCTTGTCTGTATCGATGCTCATATCAGCGGGATCACACAGCAAGCACTCCTGTGACTGGCTTCTTTTGCTCAACATAATGTTTCTGAGATTGATCCATGTTGTTACATATACCAGTAGTTCATCCTTTTCTAACGCTGAATAGTATTCCACCCTATAAATATATCACTGTTTACTTACTCTCTTATTGGTGAGAATTTGAACTGGTTTCAGATTTTAGCTATTAGGATTAAAGCTACTATAAACTTTCTTGTACAAATCTTTGTGTGAACATATGTTTTCACTCCTTATGAGACGATTCCTAGGAGTGGGACTGGTGGGCCGTGGGTTATGTTTAACTTTGTAAAAGACTGCCAGACAGGAGTTCCTATTGTGGCTCTGCGGTTAATGAATCCAACTAAGAACCATGAGTTTGCGGGTTCAATCCCTTGCCTCGCTCAGTGGGTCAAGGATCTGGCGTTGCCGTGAGCTGTGGTGTAGGTTGCAGACGCGGCTTGGATCCTGCTTTGCTGTGGCTGTGGCGTAGGCCGGTGGCTACAGCTCCGATTAGACCCCTAGCCTGGGAACCTCCATATGCCATGGGTGCGGCCCTAAAAATACAAAAAAAAAAAAAAAAAGACTGTCAGACAGCTTTCCAAGGTAGTCATATTATTTTATATTCCTACCAGCAATACACATAAAGGAGTTCTAATTGCTCCATTGTCTCACAAACATTTGGTGTCGATATTTTTAATTTTACCAATTTTAATAGTTGAATGGTAGCTCATTACGGCTTTAATTTGCATTTTCCCAGTGACTAATGAGGTTATATACTTTGCATATGTCTTTACTGGGCATTTTATATCTGCTGAGGAAGTGTCTGTTCAAGTCTTTTCTCTATTTTTTAATTGGTGTTGTTTCCTTTTATTATTCATTCCTAGGAGTCCCTTATACATTCTAGGCACGAGCCTTTGTCCGATATGCGTACGGCAAATATTTTCTCCCAGTCTAAGACTTCGCCTTTCCTTTTCTTCATAATGTCTTTGGATTGGTAGTTTTTAATTTTGATGAAATCCAGTTCACCAAGTTTTTCTTTTATGGTCCCTGCTTCCTGTGTCCTATATAACAAATTTTTGCCAACTCTAAATTTACAAAGATACTCTCCTGTGCTTTCTTTTAGAAGCTTTTTCATTAGCTTTTCGATTTGTGATCCAACTTGAATTATGTTTGTGGATAGTGTAAAGTAAGAGGGGAGGTTAATTTTTTCCATGTCTGCTCTGCCTCTTTCTCAGTCTTTTAGCAACTCATTCTGCTTCTCTCCATTTCTCACATTTCTCCTTTCTGTCCTGTTCCCATCACTGCCTCTGCTGGAGGAATTATTGTGGATCCTTGATTTGGAGGGTGTCTGTCCACTTGGCCACTCCCACCACCTCGTGTTTATGCCTCTTTCTTCCCCAGAGAGGCTTCTGGCTCTTTCTCCTTTGTCCCTCTAGTTTTCCCTTCCAATTCTTTATTCCAGTGTCCTACCCGCTCTTTGTGGTGTGTGTGTGTGTGTGTGTGTGTGTGTGTGTGTGTATTTTTTCATTTTAAGGCTGCACCTGCAGAATATGGAAGTTCCCAGGCTAGGAGTCAAATCTGAGCTGCAGCTGCAGCCAGCACTACAGCCATGGCAACACCAGATCCAAGCAGCATCTGCAAACTATACCGCAGCTTGCTGCAATGCCGGATCCTTAACTCACTGAGCGAGGCCAGGGATCGAACCTGCATCTTTACAGACACTCTCTCAGGTTCTTAGCCACTGAGCCACAACAGGAACTCCAGGGCCTCTTTTCTGAATTATGAACACATGACACCCCCCTCTCTCCCTGTATATGCTACGGTCACTCAGAGTCAGTCATCCAGGCAAACGTTGCATTGTCAGTCAGCCTTACTGCTTGTTCAGATACTTGGGCACATTCATTGGTCATTTCTTCTGTTCTTGTTGTACCATTTGGGTCACTAGATGAATCTTCTTCCTTTATGCTCCCTCATCAAGATGCTCTGGGATTCTAGCTCTAGGTAGGTGTCACCTACATCACATTAGGAAGATTGAAGAATTTGTTTTTCCTTCCCTTCCTGATGAAAGTTTTGCTCTGTACTGATAACTATTATGAATCCTTCCACCACCCCATTCTCACCGCAGCAGTTAATTAATCTCTAAATATAATTTTGTATTCTTTGTACTTTTTAATGGACATTTTATACTTTTAGCAATTTGTCTTTATTGAAAAGAATAAGTATGATTATTAAAATATAACCAAATGTTAGACAAATGTGTTAATACATATTGAAAATATGTCATACCTGAGGTGTAAATCCAAATCAAAGGATACAAATTAATGGCATGCTGCAAAGCCATTTATATTCTTATGGTTTTTCTTACACTGGTTGTTTCCAATGAAAAAGTCAACACTTAAAAAATAACTAAATTTGGAGTTCCCGTTGTGGCGCAGTGGTTAACGAATCCGACTAGGAACCACGAGGTTGCGGGTTCGATCCCTGCCCTTGCTCAGTGGGTTAAGGATCCGGCGTTGCCGTGAGCTGTGGTGTAGGTTGCAGACGCGGCTCGGATCCTGCGTTGCTGTGGCTGCGGCGCAGGCCAGTGGCCACAGCTCCGATTAGACCCCTAGCCTGGGAACCTCC
>PVHT021183553.1:7019244-7046040 GCA_004024745.2 Catagonus wagneri
AGTGGTTAACGAATCCGACTAGGAACCACGAGGTTGCGGGTTCGATCCCTGCCCTTGCTCAGTGGGTTAAGGATCCGGCGTTGCCGTGAGCTGTGGTGTAGGTTGCAGACGCGGCTCGGATCCTGCGTTGCTGTGGCTGCGGCGCAGGCCAGTGGCCACAGCTCCGATTAGACCCCTAGCCTGGGAACCTCCACATGCCACGGGTGCGGCCATAAACCCGCGGCCATAAAATAACAAAAGGCAAAAAAAAAAATAAATAACTAAATTTAGGAGTTCCCGCAATGGCTCAGCAGTAACAAACTCGACTAGTATCCGTGAGGATGCGCGTTGGGTCCTTGGCCTCGCTTAGTGGGTAAAGGATCTGGTATTGCCATGAGCTGTGGTGCAGGTTACAGACACTGCTCAGATCCCGTATTGCTGTAGCTGTGGTGTAGGCGGGCAGCTGCAGCTCTGATTCAACCCCTAGCCTGGGAACCTCCATATGCCATGGGTGCCATTTGCTAAAAAGAAAAAAAGAAAAAAAAATACCAAATTTATTATAGACCATTTGGCTTAAGAATGAAGATGTCACTTGGCCTTGAAGGCTATTTTACTCACTGAATCACTAACTATTCCTTACATTCCAGTTTATTCTCCTGAAAAACGGGAATAACAGGGAGCTCCCAACTGTGGCTCAGCAGTAATGAACTCGACTAGTATCCATGAGGATTGGGGTTCCATCCTTGGCCTTGCTCAGTGGGTTAAGGATCTGGCGTTGCAACAAGCTGCGGTGTAGATTGCAGACAAGGCTCAGATCTGGAGGTGCTGTGGCTGTGGTGCAGGCCAGCAGCTGCAGCTCCCTCTTATGATAGGACTGTTTTGAGAATTAAGTTAGATGCTACTTGTAAAGGGACATCTGGGTTATAGTAACTTAGTGAGCAATCATAATTTTCAATGTATGTCTTACATGTTAGAATTAATGATTAATTTGTTAGTCATAACATGAATGGAAGGATGATTAAAAATCTAGAAACAGTGCCTACTGGTTACATAAGTACGTAATCCATACGCGAGCATTAAACAAGTCGATCCATGTGAAACACTGACCTTAGCCTGGTGGTCCGCAGAAGCTGGGTGTTGTGACTATTGTCATAAAGCTACCACTGCCCTTTGTTCTCTTCTCCCCTTTCACTCCTTCCCTTTTCCACTCTTCCTTTTCTACACAGTGCCATTTCTTCCACATTCTCTTCTGCACACAATTACTGCTCATTCTCCTCCTCGCTTTTCCTTTATGATGAGTAATATTTGCAACAGCGCCTTCTTTGGACATACCAAAGGCTTCCTCTTTGAACTTGTCACATAGGACCAAACCCTTCCTCCTTCTCAGAGCCACTGGATTCCTAACTCACATTGACTGAGGTCAGTTCTCCCCTTTAATTCCGCCTCGTGGTCACAGTGAGAGTTTCTCTCTTGGATTTCTGTGGCATCTCTTTAGTTGTCACATCTGCCTGGCAATATTCTTGGATTCCCGATCTGATTGGCTAATTGAGCCACCCCCGCTCTGGCTTCCCTGTCTCCTGCCACCTCCCTTCCCTGGGGACACTCTCCCCCCAAGGAGCTCAGTCCCCAATCTCTGTTCTCCTTTCCTCCTCGTGGATGAGAAAACGAGCTTCCATGGGGGTCAGAATTACCTTGTTCACGGCCTAATTGTAAGCTGATCGTGTCCTTTGTCTCTCCTTCATCCATGATTTGGAAGTTGAAGTTTTCAAGAATCACTGAGAAGAGAAAGGAAAAGCAATCAGAGATCCCGAGGCTGCATCTCACAATTACACATTCAGGTACGTTCTTGGCTCCCACAGCTCAGGGGAAGCTTCCAGCCCTCAGGGGACCCTGGGCTTCAGGGTCTCATGTGATCTGTGGTTTGATGGCGCTCCTGAAATTTTATATCTGTTCTACATGGAAATGCCCCTCTCAAAGCATGAAAAAGAGTGGATGGTTGAAAAGTTGTGAACAGTGGTTAACCCCCTTCACGTTGATCAGAAAACAGTGAAAGCTTGGAGTTCCTGTTCTGGTGCAGCGGAAACGAATCTGACTAGGAACCATGAGGTTGCGGGTTCGATCCCTGGCCTCGCTCAGTGGGTTAACAATCTGGCTTTGCCGTGAGCTGTGGTTGTAAGTCGCAGACGCAGTTCAGATCTGGCATTGCTGCAGCTTGATTCAGTCCCTAGCCTGGGAACCTCCATATGCTGTGGGGGTGGCCCTAAAAATACAAAAAAAAAAAAAGAAAAGAAAGAAAAGAAAGAAAGAAAATAGTGAAAGCCGATTTAAAATAAATAACACATGGAAGGAGTTTTGTGACTAGGGAAGAAGAAGAGAGATTTCTTCAGCAGGAAGGTATAAATGTTTATAGAGAAATCGACCTGTACTATAAATAAAAGCCCCTAAATCTTTCAAAGATGGAGATTTTTAAAAGGAGGAAGGGAAGTAGCAGGAAGGAAAAAAAGATCTTGGCTCAGGGAAGATAACCTGGTCACAAAGAGACGTAACAGTGAAGGGGAACTCATTCTTCCTGGGGTGGGATGGGCGTGGGGTGTTGGCGGGGAGACCCGGGAACAAAGGAAAGACACTTTCTGAAGGACAGACGGGAGGTGAACATTCCCACAGCTGTACCAGTGACCCAGGAGGTGATAACAGCAAGCATGAGAAACCAGCCCAGGGCAAGCTATGAGGGAAAAACACCCAGGAAATAGAGAAAGATGCTGGCCATGAAGGAGAGGTGGCAGGAGAGCTCCTCCCAGGGGGCAATACCCACTGAGTGGTCGGGGCAGTGCAGAGATGCTTTTTCCGCCCCCCAGGACACACTGACTTCACGCGCAGGCCAACTCTGCAGGAGGACATGGGGGTGTGTGTATAAATGCTGTGCGGGCGAGAGGTTTAGAGAACATAAGGCGGCCCCAAGAGCAGGCATTTCAATGACGAGGGGCTGGGAGCCTCTCTGAACCCCCTTCCAGCTTCTTGGCTCTGGGTGGCTGACCCTCCGCTCCTGTGGACAGCAGGGTCTGGGAGGCGCCAGCAGCTAGCTCCCCTGGGGCAGGTGGGCAGCGGCGCTCGGCCAGGCAGTGGGCAGTGCAGCCCCCCAGCCCCGGGCAGCGGCGAGCCTCTCGTGTAGGAGAGCCCAGCACAGGGAGCCCTGGAAACTAACACGTATGATGTGGGTGCTGGGGTCTTGGGAGAGAGATCCCTACAGAAGAGAGAAAGGATCAGAGCCCCTGAGAGGTGGGCAGTGGAGACAACAACATCCCCTTCCTACCCATGGCCTGGGATATTCTGACATTCTGATTACGGATAAAATAATAACCTGAAATTGGTGGCTAGGTATCTGATTCCCGTTCTTCCTTTTTCTGACTCAGATAGATCGCACTGTAGAAATGAGATAGTTTGAATTTACAAGACAGGGTTTTCACAATAAATAGTCCCATTCTGGGGAGTTCCCGTCGTGGCTCAGTGGTTAACGAATACGACTAGAAACCATGAGGTTGTGGGTTCGATCTCTGGCCTTGCTCAGTGGGTTAAGGATCCGGCGTTGCCGTGAGCTGTGGTGTAGGTTGCAGACGCGGTTCGGATCCCGTGTTGCTGTGGCTGTGGCTGTGGTGTAGGCCGGCAGATACAGCTTCTGTTAGAACCCTAGCCTGGGAACCTCCATATGCTGCGAGTGCCTCCAAATAAGGCAAAAAGACAAAAAAAAAAAAAAAAGAGTCCCATTCTGTACACCGATTTCTTTGCCTTTTTCTCTGCTTAAGAATTCTTTCCTGGAGTCCCACTGTGGTGCAGCAGAAATGAATCTGACTAATATCCATGAGGATGTGGTTCCACCCCTGACCTCACTCAACGGGTTAAGGATCCGGCGTTGCCGTGAGCTGTGGTGTAGATTGCAGACGCGGCTCAGATCCCGCGTTGCTGTGGCTGTGGCTGTGGCAGTGTAGGTTGAAAACGCAGCTAGGATCCCAGATCCCCCATTGCTGTGCCTGTGGTGTAGGCCAGCAGCTGTAGCTCCAATTCGACACCTAGCCTGGGAACCTCCACATGCCAGGCCTGAGGCCCTAAAAAGCAAAAAAAAAAAAAAAAAAAGATTATTTCTTAGCTCCTTACTTCCCACATAATAAACTTCAAATTCCTTGGCACAGGAAACACCCTTCCAAGTCCCCTTTCCAGAACCAGCTTCCAAAGGCTCCTGTCCGCGCTCCATTTTTCAGCTACATGGTTTTGCAAGGTCCACCGTTCCCTTCCCACTTTGTAGCTTTCACATGCTGCCCCCTCCCCAGCGGACAGGTTTGTGCTGCCCCGTGATTTCTCTGCTCTTTGGAGACATAAGTTGGCACAGGACTGCCCTGAATGACAGATATTTCAGGACAAAGAAGATATTTTCATCTCTGAACATGTCCGCAAGCATCAGAAAGAGCTTCCTCATTCCTATAAATGAATATAATCCACGACTTCTCTGAAAAAGCAGAGACTCAAACCCTGGGTTTCTCGGCACCAAATTCAGGTTCTGGCTGAGCATCATTTGCGAGATTATGGGGTTAAGGTGTGTCACCCCCACCCCGTGGGAGCTCCATAAGGACACAGGCCACGTGTGTTTTCTTCACCAATGTATTCTCTTCCTGCCTGCCACGTCGTGGTCACTCAATAAAATAACTGCCCCACTACTGTACAGCACAGGGAACGATATCCAGTCTCTTGGGATAGAACACGATGGAAAACAGTATGAGAAAAAGAATATATATATATATATATGATTGGATCACTTTGCTGTACCGCAGAAAATTGGCACAACACGCAGTCAACTGTGCTTTAATAAAAAATGCTTAAAATAAAAAAATAACCCTCAAATATAATGAAGAGCAAATGAATGAATCAGTGAAAAAAGTGGACTTGAACCCCCCTGAAAGCTGTTGGAAGCTCTACTTACCTCTTTTGAAGTCTTTGAAAATCTGACCTAAGTCAGCATAGGCCTTCAGGTTAACTCTGCTGAAGACAGCGTCCAGAATCGTCTTGTCAAATTTCTTCTCCAGTTCACTGAGAACATCATACATCACTCTCTCCACTGGGACTAGATTTCTACACGCTTCCAGAAATTGCTTAAAAATATTGAATGGAGAATGATGTAGCTTTGAAGCGTATGGGTTATGGGAGACTCAGATTATAAATAGTCTAATTGTTCTCTTGGGATATGTTAGAATGCTACATATATTTGGATGACTTCTTAAATATTCTTCATCATAACAACAGACTATTATTTTGTGGACCTACCTCTCTGACATTGATGTCCACCTAAGACAGCAATTTTTTAATTAGCATATAGTTGATTTACAGTGTTCTGTCAATTTCTGCTGTACAGTGTATTGACCCAGTTATTTATATATATACATATATATGCTCTTTCTTGGGGTTGGTTGATGCAAACTATTACATTTAGAATGAATAAACAGTGGGGTCGTACTGTACTGCATAAAGGAGCAATTCTGAAGAATAAAACTGAGTTCAAGGTTGAATGCCATGTGGGGGTTTTAAAAGCATGGCCAGGATGCTACAGGAGAGACCCAGACTGGTGTTGAGAGGCCATTTCCCTGACTGGACAATAACCACAGCCCTCCTCCAGGACTGACCTTCCCTGAAAGGGTCCAGAAAACAAGGCAGCCACTCTTCCCTGCTGTGAATATGTCCAAAGGACAAAGAAAACTCTCAAAAGCAAAAAATTTGTCCTCACTATTCCCGGGAAGACCCATTGTTCACGATTACCTGCCTTCCACACCCAGAAATGTCTAAAGGACAAGAAATTATTTGGAGAGCAGCAAGGATCTCCTTCCAAATTTACCCCAGTGGGTCACAACTTCTCTGTGACTTCAATAACCTCGTGTTCAAGTATATAAAGGAAGAGGGCTTTGTAATGCCATGTTGCCCAACTCATGTATTTGCTTTAATTTTGTTACTGTTATTATATTGTACAGACGCACCTAAGGTGCTCTGTACCTATGTCACCCTCCCACGGCCACCGTTGCCACAGCCCCACTGCCATGCGCTTCCCTCGTTTACTGCAAAGGAAGGAATGTTGTCTGGGATTCTGCTTCTCCTGGTACCTCCTAATTCACAGGATGCTGAAGGTCCTGGTTCACATGAGGCCTGTTAGCCTGTTCATTGAATCCCGAAGTCTGGCAGAATGCAGTGCCGGGCTGGCAATCAACAGGGATTTCTCACCACTTACTTCATACATCTGCTCAGGGATGAAGCTCCGGTCCCGGAGGCCCATCAGGAAAGGAAAAGGCTTTGTTATTACAGTTGCAATGTCCACCTTTTTTTCTTTGAAGAACTTGAAAATTAGCTCATTAAAAAACTGCTCTTCTAAGCTCTGTTCCTCGGGGTTCTGGTCCCCTGTGAAAGTTCTGAAAAAACAAAGACACAAGGAGTTCACTTCGTGGCTCAGTGGTTAACGAATCCGACTAAGAACCATGAGGTTGCGGGTTCGATCTCTGGCCTTGCTCATTGGGTTAAGGATCCGGCGTTGCTGTGAGCTGTGGTGAGGTTGCAGACGCGGCTCGGATCCCGTGTTGCTGTGGCTGTAGTGTAGGCCGGCAGCTGCAGCTCCTGTTAGACCCCTAGCCTGGGAACCTCCATATGCCACGGGTGCGGCTCTAGATAAAGGCAAAAAAAGACAAAAACAAAAACACAAAAAAAACAAAGACATGATAAAAAATTCATCACAGAGTTTCCAAGAGGCCCAGAGAGGCTGAAAATTTTCATTTTATTTTATTTTTTTGTTTTCTAGGGCTGAACCCTTGGCATCTGGAGGTTCCCAGGCTAGGGGTCAAATCAGAGATGCAGTTGACGGCCTACACCACAGCCACAGGAACACTGGATCCGATACCCCTCTGCGACCTGCACTACAGCTCACAGCAACACTGGATCCTTAACCCACTGAGCGAGGCCAGGGATTGAATCCACAACCTCATGGTTCCTAGTCGGATTTGTTTCTGCTGAGCCATGACAGGAACTCCAAGGCCGGAAGATTTTAAACGTAAAAGATATTCAACGGAGAGCCAAAGTGTATAAAATAGTGTTCCTTATGGACCAATGGAACAGAATAGAGAACCCAGAAATAAAACCAGACACTTACGGTCAATTGATCTTTGACAAAGGACGCAAGAAAATAAAATGGGAAAAAGACAGTTTTTTCAGTAAGTATTGCTGGGAAACCAGGACAGCTGCATGCAAATCAATGAAACTAGAACACACTCTCACACCATGCACAAAAATAAACTCAAAATGGCTTAGAGACTTAAATATAAGACAAGACACCATTAAACTCCTGGAAGAAAACATTGGTAAAATATTCTCTGACATCAGCCTCACAAATGTTTTCTCAGGTCAGTCTCCCAAAGCAAAAGAAATAAAATCAAAGATAAACCAATGGGACCTAACCAAGCTGACAAGCTTTTGCACAGCAAAGGAAACCAAAAAGAAAACTAAAAGGCAACTTACAAAATGGGAGAAAATAGTGTCGAATGATGCAATTGACAAGGGCTTAACCTCTAAAATATGCAAACAATTTATACAACTCAACAGCAAAAAAGTCAACAACCCAACCGAAAAATGGGCAAAGGACCTGAATAGACATTTCTCCAAAGAAGATATGCAGATGGCCAACAAGCACATGAAAAACCGCTCAACATCACTGATGATTGGAGAAATGCAAATCAAAACTACCATGAGATACCACTTCACACTAGTCAGAATGGCCGTCATTAACAAGTCCACAAACAACAAAGGCTGGAGGGGATGTGGAGAAAAGGGAACCCTCCTGCACTGTTGGTGGGAATGTAAGCTGGTACAACCACTATGGAAAACAGTATGGAGGTACCTTAGAAAACTCTACATAGAACTACCGTATGATCCGGGAATCCCACTCTTGGGCATATATTTGGACAAAACTTTCTTTGAAAAAGACAATTGCACATGCATGTTCATTGCAGCACTATTCACAATAGCCAAGACTTGGAAACAACCCAAATGTCCATCAACAGATGCTTGGATTTGGAAGATGTGGTATATATACATGATGAAATACTACTCAGCCATAAAAAGGAATAAAATAATGCCATTTGCAGCAACATAGATGGAATTAGAGACCCTCATACTAAGTAAGTCAGAAGGAGAAAGACTAATACCATATGATATCACTTATATCTGGAATCTAATATACTGTACAAATGAACTTTTCTACCGAAAAGAAAATCACGAGCTTGGAGAACGGACTTGTGGTTGCCAAGAGGGTGGAGGAGGGAGTGGGATGGTATGGGAGTCTGGGGTTAACAGTTGTAGACTACTGCCTTTGGGATGGAAAAGCAAGGAGATCCGGCTGTATAGCACCAGGAATTATGTCTAATCACTTGTGACAAATCCATATATGTATGTGTAATCAGGTCACCACGCTGTGCAGTTAGAAAATTGACAGAAATCTGTAAACCAGCTATAATAGAAAAATAAAATAAAATAGTGTTCTTGTGGAAGGACCACAATGGATGGAATTTTTTACTCAAAGAATAATCCAGGAGTGCAATGTAAGAATACACTGAGCTTAAGGCAAACTTGTACACAGGAGTGAAAGAATTCATCCTATGCTAATCAAAACTACTGTAAAAAGGCTTTTACCCAAACCCTCCAGGGAAAATGTTGAATTTAAAAATGGCAAAATCTTTACAGGAATTCATATAATACTATGACGATTAATTTGATGTGTCAATCTGGAAGGTGTTTGAGGATAAGATTAACATTTTAATTTATTCTTTTCATTTTTATTTACTTTTTTTACAGCCGCACCTTCAGCATATGGAAGTTCCCAGGCTAGGGGTCAGATGGGAGATGCAGCTGCTGGCCTACGCCACAACCACGGCAAAGCCAGATCCGAGCTGCATCTGTGACTGATGCTGCAGCTTGTGGCAACATCAGATTCATACCCCACTGAGCAAGGCCAGAGATCAAACCCACATCCTCACAGAGACAACATCAGATCCTTAACCTCTTGAATCACAGTGGGAACTCCTTAATATTTTATTTAAAGTTGGAGGATTGGGGGTAAGCAGTTTCCCCTTCATGATGCGGGTGACCCTCATACAATCAGCTGAAGTTCTGACTAAAACAAAAAACTGGCCTCCCTGAGTTAAAAACGGGTTCTCAAGCTGACCGCTTTTAGATTGGAGCTGTGCCACTGGCCCACACTGCAGATTTTGGACCTGCCAGGCTCGATTATTGTGTGAGCCAGTTCCTTGTAATAAATCTTTCTCTGTCTCTCCCTGTATATGTATAAATACCACACACATACACACACACACACACACGCACACACACACACATGCACAGCCTATTGGTTCTATTTCTCTGAAGAAACCTGATGACTACACATTATCAAAAAAAATTACAAAGACTAAAAAACCAACCAAGTCTCCTTAGTTAATAACAAAGAAAGAGGACCTGAGAAGGAATACATGTAAGTACAATAATTTAAAATTTGGGGGTAGGGGGAGGTCCCATCGTGGCTCAGCGGTAACGAACCTGTCTAGGACCCATGTGGATGCAGTTTCCAGCCCTGGTCCTGCTCAGTGGGTTAAGGATCCAGTGTTGCTGTGAGCTGCCGTGGAGGTCGCAGACACGGCTCGGATCTGGCATTACTGGGGCTGTGGTATAGGCTGGAGGCTGCAGCTCCAATTCGACCCCTACCCTGGGAATTTCCATATGCTGCAGGTGTAGCACTAAAAAGACAAAAATAAAATAAAATAAAAAATTAAATGTTTGTCATTTTTTTAGGGCCGCACCTGTGGCCTATGGAGGTTCCCAGGCTAAGGGTACAACTGGAGCCAAAGCCACTGGCCTACACCACAGCCACAGCAATGTGGGATGTGAGCCATGTCTGTGACCTACACCATAGCAGACGGCAATGCAGCATCCTTAACCCACTGGGCAAGGCTAGGGATTGAACCCATGTCCTCATGGATGCTAGCGGCATTCGTTAACCGCTGAGCCACGACAGGAACTCCTCAATTTTTTTCTATTCTAAGTTAATCTAAGAAATAGCCATTTGTTCAAAGTAATAATAGCAACTATGTGATTTGTAGAAAGTGGAGAAGTGAAATGACCAACAGCATTTAAAAGGACTAGAGGGAGGAATCAGTGAGATTCTGTGGAATGATGCATATGCACTAACCATGATGTATACTGTGATTCAGAATGGATATGACTAGATATAAATATATAGTAAATTCAAGGGAAACCAATGTTTTTTTAAAAAAAGTATAATCAATATATTAAGAGAGATGAGAAAATGAAATCACAAAATCCTCAATTAAAACCAAAAAGTCAGGGCGTTCCCGCTGTGGCTCAGCAGGTTACAAATCTGACTAGTATCCATGAGGATGATGGTACAAGCCCCAGCCTCGCTCAGTAGGTTAAGGATCCGGTGTCGCTGTGAACTGTAATATAGGTCACAGACATGACTTGGATCTGGAGTTGCTGTGACTGTGGTGTAGCCAGCAGCTGTACTCCAATTTGACCCTTAGCCTGGGAGATTCCATATGCGACCTTAACAAGCAAAAAAAAAAAAAAAAAGGAAAAAATAGAAAGACAAATACAATTAATAGAAAATAGTTATAAGCATGGAATATGTTAATCCACCTATGTGAATAATCATTTTAAATGTGACTGGTCCAAATATGCCAATTAAAGGACAGAGATGGGAATTCCCGTCGTGGTGCAGTGGAAATGAACCTGACTAGGAACCATGAGATTTAGGGTTTGATCCCTGGCCTCACTCAGTGGGTTAATGATCTGGTGTTGCTGTGAGCTGTGGTGTAGGTTGCAGACGTGGCTCGGATCCTGTGTTGCTGTTGTTGTGGCTGTGGCATAGGCCAGAAGTTGTAGCTCAAATTTGACTCCTAACCTGGGAACCTCCATATGCCACAAGTGTGCCCCTAAAAAGCAAAAAAAAAAAAAAAAAAAAAAAAACCATAAAGGACAGAGATGGAAAAATCAAGTATAATAAAAATTTTTTTTAAAAAAGAATGAGCTAGGAGTTCTCATCGTGGCTCAGCAATTAACAAATCTGACTAGCATCCATGAGGACGCAGGTTCAATCCCTGGCCTTGCTCAGTGGGTTAAGGATCCGGCATTGTTGTGAGCTATGGTGTAGGTTGCAGACGCAGCTCAGATCCTGTGTTGCTGTTGCTGTGGTGTAGGCCAGCAGTTATAGCTCCGATTCAATCCCTAGCCTGGGAACCTCCATATGTTGCAGGTGTGGCCCTAAAAAGCAAATAAAATAAAATAAAAATAAAAAAAGAATGAACTATAGTCAAACTGTTTTAAAATGAAAGAACTCAAAAAATAAAAAATAAAATAAAAGACAGAGATGGAGAGAGTGAAAAAATAACACCTAATCATATATTGTCCCTAAGAAAGCCCCTTTAAATATAAAACACAGATAGATTACAAGTAAAGGGGTGGAGGTATACCAGGTCAACACTAATCAAAAGAAAGTTGTAGTAGACATGTTAATTTAAGACAAAGCAGATTTCAGAGCAAGGAAAATTGTCAGAGACAAAGAGGGCATTGTATCAAAATAAAGGGGTCGGTTTCTCTAAGAAGACTCAGCAATCCTTAATGAGCACACAACTAACAAAGTAGCTTCAAAGTACATGCGACAAAAACTGACAGCACTACAAGAAGAAACAGACAAATCAGCTCTTGTTGGAGAATTCGATACCCCTCTTTTAGTAATTGATAGATCAAGCAGGCAGAAATTCAGTAAGCGAACAGTTAACCTGGACAGTACCATCAATCAATCTGATTTAACTGACACTTATATAGAGTGTTCTATTCTTCAGCAACAAAATATACAAACCACTCAAGTTCACATGGAATGTTACCAAAATATACCACATTCTCAGCTATAAAACGTATCTTAAGGAGTTCCCTTGATGGCTCAGTGGTTAATGAACCCGACTAGGATCTATGAGGATGCAGGTTTGATCCCTGGCCTCGCCCAGTGGGTTAAGGATCCAGCGTTGCTGGGAGCTGTGATGTAGGTCGCGGATGAAGCTCGGATCCTGTGGTGCTGTGGCTGTCGTACAGGCCCGCAGCTGTAGCTCCAATTTTATCCTTAGACTGGGAACTTTCAAACTTTCATATGCCATGGGTGTGGCCCTAAAAAGCAAAAACAAAACAAAACAAAACAAAAACCCAAACAAACTTATCTTAACAAATTAAAAAGAAATTGAAAAATTATGTTTTTAGACCACAATGGAATTAGAGCAGAAATAACAGAAATATAGCTGGAAAATTTCAAAATACTTAGAAATTGAATAGCACACTTTTAGGATCAAAGAAGTCTCAAGAAAAATCTAAAAATATCTAAAAGATATGGAAGGCAGCACAGACAGTGCATAGTGAGACAAGTGTAGGATTAAAACATATATTAGAAGAGAGATCTAAATCAGTCATTTAAGCCTTCATCTGAAAAAACTAGAGAAAAAAGAGATATTTAAGGCTAATTCAGGTAGAAGAAAAGAAATAATAAAAATAGAGTAATTACCAATAAAACTGAAAACAGGAGAACATTAGGGGGAAAATCAATGAAACCAACAGGTGACTTTTTTAAATCAATAAAATTGATAAACCTCTAACCAGGCTAACAAAGGAAAAAGAGACAAGACAGAAATTATCAATATCAAAAACAAAAGAGGGGCTATCTTTATTAATCCAATGGACATTAAAAGGATTATAAAGGAATAATACTGGGAGTTCCTGTTGTGGCACAGTAGAAACGAATTTGAATAGTATCCATGAGGATTCGGATTCAATCCCTGGCCTCACTCAGTGGGTCAGGGAGCTGGCATTGCTGTGAACTCTGGTATAGGTCACAGATGAGGCTCGGATCCCACACTGCTGAGGCTGTGGTGTAGGCCAGCAGTTACAGCTCCAATTTGACCCTTAGTCTGGGAACTTCCATATGCTGTGAGTGTGGCCCTAAAAAGCAAAAAAAAAAAAAAAAAAGAGGAGAGAGAGAAAGAAAGATAGAAAACATAAAAAGGAAGAAAAGAAATTATACTGTGGACTATGGCTTACCCTATAACTTCAAATTTGGAAAAAGATAAAGTGGACAAATTCCTTAAAAGACACACTGCCCAAACTCACAGAGAGACAGAAAGAGAGAGAGCATTTGAGCAGGCCTATATCTATTAAAGGGATTGAAACTACAATTAATAGTCCTCCCAAACAGAAAGCACCAGGCCCAGACGGTATCACTAGTGAATTCTATCAAACCATTCAATTACAATGTCTTCCAGAAAATAGAAGCAGAGGCAACACCTAACTCATTCTATGAGGTCAGAATTACTCTACCCTTACCTCCAGTGCCTTTCTTTTTCTGCCTAGAGGCCAAAAGTTGGCTTGACTTTAAGTACCACTGGTTCATCTTTGCATCTCTCAGGAGCAGGTGGGGAATGGAGTCAGGATGCACGTCAGCCTCCAGGAGAAAGGGTGCTGGGCACTAGGCAGCAATGCTACCAGCTCAGAGTCTCAGGTTAAGGGAGGGCTTTTTTGTTTGTTTTTTAGGGCCACACCTGTAGCAGATGAAGGTTCCCAGACCAGGGGTGGAATCAGAGCTGCAGCTGCAGGCCTACACCACAGCCACAGCAGTGCCAGATCCTTAACCCACTGAGCAAGGCCAGGGATGGAACCAGCATCCTCATGGACAGTAGTCGGGTTCTTAATCTGCTGAGCCACAATGAAAACTCCTAGAAGAGTTTTTATACACATTTATGTTGCTTTAACTTTTTACCAACACTACGTATTGATGATTGACAATAATATCTTTTATTTTTATTTTATTTTACTTGTTTATTTCCTTTCGGTTTTTAGGGCCGCACCCGTGGCACATGGAGGTTCCCAGGCCAGTGGTCGAATCGGAGTTGTTGCTGCCGGCCTACGCCACAGCCACAGCAACGCCAGATCCGAGCTGCGTCTGCAACCTACACCACAGCTCACGGCAACACTGGATTGTTAACCCACTGAGTGATGCCAGGGATCGAACCCGCAACCTCATGGCTCCTAGTCGGATTCATTTCTGCTGTGCCACGACGGGAACTCTGTATCTTTTATTTTTACAAGACAGTTTCCATCCTTCTCTAACCAGATGTGTAACACTTCCCGGAATAGAAAAAGCAATAGCTCCCTCTCTGCCTGTTTGGGTGCCTGCGTGTGGAGCCCCACCCACTTTTGGTTCCTCCTATCAGAGGCCCTTGGAGTTGAATTTTCAGGTGCAGGCCCTCCCAGACGGGGCTGAAACTAGTCTGCAACTACCCAGAAACTAGAAAAAACTTGACATCAGTTAGGCATCCAATTAGGATATTAATTTTTCTAAAAAGACCCTTCCTGGACAGAGCAATCTTTGGGGATGGGCGTAGAGGAGGCACGGGGGGGGGGGGGCAGAAACGAGAGGGCTCAGAGTCAAGGGGAACCGTCCCACCTGGCATCAAGCCTCAGAGGGACAAGGGAGTTCCAGCAGCACCAGCCCGGCCGCACAGCGGTTGCCAGACAATGGGAAAGTGAGGTGAGTGGGGGTGTCCTTAAGTCTCCCCAGTGGCCAATCCACTGCAATTTTTGAAATCTGATTCTCTCCTTCTTTATTTGTAATCCTACCCAGTTGCTTCCGTGTAGAATGAGGCTGGGTAGACAGAAATAGCCAGTGTTGATGCCAGCCTTAGGAAAGGGGCAAGACAGGGACAGGAGGCCAGGACTAACCTGCAGCTGAGGTTGCTGCCTCCACTTGCCATCTTCTCAGGCCCGCCTAAGGCGGCTGTTCACTGCCCCTGTCCTTTCTGGGAGCACTGACAAGAAAGTCTGCTCGTCTCTCGATCCCTCAGGCGCGGCATCTAAAAGACAAAAGAGAAGTGAAATCGCTCAACAGCCGGGATGTGGCTGCACCGCCACGCCCATCTCGGGCACCCCCTCCCCCGGGGGTGAGGGGGTGGGAAGGGCGGGGCCGGTTCCCAACATCGCAGGAAGCCCGGGGCCACTTGTTGCTGCAAAGGAAAGAGGACGGGAGAGTCTCTTGAACTCCAACAGGTCAGGTGTGTTTTGAGGGGAAGGGGCATAGGGTCAACAGGGAGGAGAGAAACCCCGCGTTTGCCGCTGTCCCTTTCGAGGGGGCCTCTGAGAAGAAAACGACAGGAAGCCAGATTTCTCGAATTTTCTTTTCTCCCCCCTGGACACCGCGGGGTCCCTGGACTGGATGAGTCAGACCCCGTGTTCAGGCACAGAACTGGAGAGAACTGCAATGCTGGGGAACAGAGTCATCAAATTTCTGGAAAGTGGCCAGAGGCCAGAAAACCCTCTCAACTCCTGCAGCTGGAAGGAAGTGCTAAGTCTGGGAAGAGAAGCCGATGTGCAAGCCTACATTTTCTTAAATATTGTGGGCACTTCACCCATGCAGTCAGGTGTGCTTAGGAAAATACTCAGCTTCAGCTAGTCACTGCAATCTCGAAGAGAGTGTTAGGGCAAGGGCTTGTAACTGAGACCACCTGCACCTTGAAGGACGGGACGATGGCCTTAGCTAACAAGTGTGTGATATGGATGTTTGTACCTAATTTTTTCCACTTATACCCGGCCCTCATTTTGTAAAGGATTTGAAGCAACTTAGAAAAACACCCTATATCAGCATAAAGTTGAAAGATAAAGAAATGGGAGGAGTTCCACTGTGGCTCGGCCGAAATGAACCCGACTAGTGTCCAGGAGGACCCCGGTTCGATCCCTGGCTTTGCTCAATGGGTTAAGGATCCAGTGTTGCTGTGAGCTGTGGTGTACGTCACAGACGCAGCTTGGATCTGGCATTGCCGTGGCTGTGGTGTAGGCCAGCAGCTACTGCTCCAATTTGACCCCTAGCCTGGGAACTTCCATATGCCGCGGGTGTGGCCCTAAAAAGCCACACCCAGCTGGTGCTCCTCAGCTGATGGTGTTAAGAGGAGGACTTAAGGGACAGTCCTGTCAAATTTACAAGGAAACCTTACTTTGCAGTGGCCTGCATTCTCCCAGATAATGACAGGAACTTTAGCATCTGTTCCCCACTGTCTTTTTTTCTCTATGTTCCCTGGAGAACCAATATCTCCCAAAGAAGATAAGGGGTGCCTGGACCACATCCACTGATGACTATCAGATGGTCCCTGGCTTCTACTGGATGAATAGAGTTGTCTCCTTTTTCTCCCAACTGACCTGGGAGAAAAGAAGAATCTGACCTGCCTCCTTGCTCTGTTTTCCCACCCAAATTTTAGGTCAAGGAGGTAATAACCTCTAAAGGCAAGTCAACGCCTTCTTTCTACCGGAAAAATTTCTCTTTGTTTTGCTAAGTGTGCTAAGGTCTGCCGCTTAGCAGAGGGGTGTGAGTGAATGAGTCCTGGTCACAATCCAGTAGGATAAGCTAATTTGCTATTGATTTGCCAAAGGCTACTCAACTCCCGTCTTTCAACACTAGTGGGGTATTTACTACTCTTACACCCAGTTAGGTCAGAAAACCCATCGCAGGCTGGTCACACTTCTGTGCAGATCTGTTGCCCACAATTCACTGTCTTCTACCGACTTTTTAATAAGTTTCAGGTACGAGTAGCTAAAACTGACTCTAACAAGCAGAAAATGAATTTATTATAGACATATTGAGGAGCTCAAGGAATTTACAGGAAGGCTGGAGGACCAGAATAAGAAAATAAGGCCGGCTAGGCAGCAAGATCCCCAGTCCAGATCATGGTATGCGAACACTGACTTGGCAGATATGTTCTTTCCATTTCGATTTAAAAAGGAGAGTGAGAAATCGTTTTCATTTACACACGACAGAGAAGATTATTCCTTTATAGTTTTGTCTCGGGGTTCTATTAACTCAACCGCCTTCTGTCATGATATAGTCCAAAGAGATCGGGATCACCTCCGGTACAATAAGTTAATTTGCTATTGATTTGCATCCCAAAGAACTTCACACGGGTCGATTATGTGGGTGACATCATGGTGATCAGACAGGATAAGCAAGAGTTGGGCAGCACACCTGCTAAAGAGGAATAAATTACGGGCCCTCAACCAACCATGATGCACCTCAAAAGCATTATGATGAGCAGAAGAAGTCAAGCATCAAAACGTGTATACTAGGTGGGCATTCCCATCGTGGCTCAGTGGTAACGAACCCGACTAGTAAGCATGAGGACACAGGTTCGATCCCTGGCTTCACTCAGTGGGTTCAAGTTCTGGCGTTGCCGTGAACTGGGGTGTAGATCGCAGACGCATCTCAGATCCGGCTTTGCTGTGGCTGTGGTGAAGGCCAGCGGCTACAGCTCTGATTCAAACCCCCTAGCCAGGGAAATTCCATATGCTGCAGGTGTGGCCCTAAAAAGACCAAAAAAAAAAAAAAAAGTGCATACTGTGTGCTGTGCTGCCATTTACACAGAAGTTTAGTGCAGGCAAAACAAATCTGTAGTCATAGTAAAAATACATCAGTGATTTGCCCGGCACCGGGACTGAGGAGGAAACTGTCGGCGAAGGGCACGAGGGGACTTTCCGGGGTGATGGAAATGGTCTGGGCCTTAACTGCGGTTATCACGACAGTCGTTAAAACGCATCGAGATGCACACTGAAGATGATGCATTTTTATACTTCCGTCAAACTGAGCTCGTGCCCACGTTATGTTAGCCTTAGGATTCTTAGACTCTAGAACTCTGTTTCCCATGTTTTTTCCTGATTTATGTGTCCCATTAGGGGGATCACCGATACGGTTTCAAATCATTGATTTATATAAGGTTTTTTTTTGTTGTTGTTGTCTTTTTGCCTTATCTAGGGCTGCACCCACAGCATATGGAGGTTCCCAGGCTAGGGGTCTAACAGGAGCTGTAGCTGCCGGCCTTCGCCACAGCCACAGCAACGCGGGATCCGAGCCACGTCTGCAACCTACACCACAGCTCACGGCAACACCGTATCCTTAACCCACTGAGCAAGGCCAGGGATTGAACCCACAACCTCATGGTTCTTAGTGAGATTCGTTAACCACTGAGCCAGGACGGGAACTCCCCGATTTAAATAAGGTTAAATAGACTTCTTATAGAAGGATTTCTCACAAACTCTACATGCCAATACATATCAGAAATCTTTCATAGGATGTTTAGAGGGAGGGTGCCCTGTCTCCCTGGAGTGGTGTTCTAGAGTCTCCTCCTGGCCCTAGCTCTCTCTGGAATCTGCCCACCACTGCAGGATTTCAGTGGCTATTCAGGTTTCTTTTTTAAATTTCAATTTTCTTAGGTAATAATTTCATCCTGACAAAGTATAGGCATTTCTGAGTCCCCTCCCCTCCCCTTTGTTTTCCTTTTTCTTTCTTTATTTTTTATTTTAAGTTTGATGATTTCTAGTAAGTGGATTCAGTGGTGTAACCATCACCGTCACCGCAATTCAGTTTAGGGACATTTTCATCACCCCAAAAAGTGTAGGAGGACAACTCCTAAAGAAACAGAGGTAGGTACAGAAATAAACAGATGTAACCCCCTCCCCCCGCCACGCCCTTCGGACCCTCCCCCCCCCCCCGCCCCCGCAATGTACTCTCCTCCCCAGGCCGGGCGGGCCACCTCCCAAACCACCAAGACCCCGCTCAACACCCCTCCAAGTACCCTGGGAATCTCACAAGTGTCCGGAGGTAGGGAGAAGTTGCCAGAACCGAGCCCCTGCCTTCAGCTCTGCACAGTCTGCTCAATGCTTTCACTTTCCTTTCCTCGGAAGCCTGGCCCTCTCCGTGTGCAGCAAAGCACAGACTTCCTGTTTTGCCAACTCTGCCTCCCTGTCCCGCTCCCAGGCTCCCAGCAGCCATCCCAGGAGAGCCCCTGGACCTGGAAAGGGAAAGGAACAGATGGCAGTCTCAGCATCCAGGTGGGTTTTTTCAGCTTTTGGTGATTGGCTTCCACAAGTCCCGCTCTGGCAGCAGCTGCAGCAGCAGCAGCAGCAGCAGCAGCAGCAGCAGCAGCAGCGTGAGGCTCTCTCTCTCCCTAAAATCACGTTTTCCAAAGAGGTAAAGAGAGTAGGTGGGACTTCATAGGAGACCGTGAAGAAGAAGATGGAAGGACCGGGGAAGCAAACACACAACTCTTTTTTCCCCCCCTAAATTCTGGCCTGTTATGACGGATGAGGCTTGAGATTTGCTCTGGACTTCCTCGTCCATGCGGTGACCCTGCCCTCTGCCCAAAACAGGCAACTCATTCATTATTCATTGCACGAGGGACCCGAGGAGCTGGGAAGCTCCTGGGAAAGAGAAAAGAAAGAGAGTACATTTCATTTCCTCTCTAATGTAGCAACCTTTTAATATTTTTTTTCCCTTAAGCACATTCATGATTATTTTCTTGAAATAAGTTCCCAGAAGTCGAGAAGATCATTAGGAACAAATGCAGAGTGATTTTCAGGATACTGTTAAGCACAGCATTGTATCAGGCAGATAGTCTGGTTTTTAAAAATGTACGTGTTATGATTACTTTTCCCATTCTTAGTGAATACTCTTTTCAAAAAAAAAAAAAAATTCCTAGAAGTGGAATTTAAGACTCGAGGGAATATATATTTTAGGAGATTTGATACGGATCACCAAGTTAACCTCTAGAACATTTGAACCTATTTACAGCTCCACCTATTTACAGCAGTGTCTCTGATTATTTTCTATCTTGGCCAGTTTGGTAGGCAAACATGTTACCAGATTGTCTTCATTTGCACTGTTCCGACCTGACCTCTAGCAAGTTACCATGTTTGTTTTAACATGCATTGTACATTGGACTTAATTTCTTGTTTATGCCTTTTTTTTTCTCACTGGATGTTTATCTTTACTTATTGATTTTTTTTTTGCCTTTTTCTAGGGCCGCACCCGCGGCGTATGGAGGTTCCCAGGCTAGGGGTCTAACAGGATCCGAGCCGCATCTGCAACCTACACCACAGCTCACGGCAACGCCAGATCCTTAACCCACTGAGCGAGGCCAGGGATCGAACCCGCAACCTCATGGTTCCTAGTCGGATTCGCTAACCACTGAGCCACAACGGGAACTCCTGCTTATTGATTTTTAAGATTCTTGAACCTAATACAAACCTGAACGCTCATGTGCGGGACACAGTATCACGCACTGGTGGGAGGTGGGGCTTTGGTCAGATGATTTCCGCTTCTCCACTGAATACCTCGGGCTAGTTACTTAACCTCTCTGTGCTTCGCCTTCATCCCTGGCAATGGTAACAGATGAAGAGTGAGGGACATGGCAGCTGTTCTGCTGGGAACACTGTAGCAAAGTCAGTCGTCCAGGGCCCCTTCCTCCTCAAGCATGTGACCATTCTGACTTTTGCTGGCTCTGTGCTGATTTTTGCCCTACGTTCCCCATGCGGATGGTAAACAGCAGACTTCTTCCCGTCTCTTCTCTGTCTTCTAGGATTTCTGCATGATTATAGACCCCCTATGGTTTCTTCTCATGGCTGCCAGTACTGTTGTGGATTACCGTTTTTTGAAATTTTTTTCCTGTTGAAGTTTTCAGGAATGAGGAAAAGGAGACAGGAATTGCCCAACCTACCCCTGGGATTAAATCCCTAGAAATAGTCATTAATTACAGTTCAACTGTCTCTTTGACAGCAAATGGAAAAATGGGATCTGTGTGTTTTATTCTGTAAAAATCTCTAGGTGATTCCATTTTTTTGTCAGCGCTTTTCCTTTTCTTAACTATTTGTGAAGAATGTAATAGGTACATTTTCTGCAAGTTCCTTTCTTGGCTCAGTGGTTAACAAACGCAATTAGGAACCATGAGGATGCAGGTTCGATCCCTGGACTTGCTCAGTGGGTTAAGGATTCAGAGTTGCTGTGAGCTGTGGTGTAGGTCACAGACGTGGCTCACATCCCATGTTGCTGTGGCTGTGGCATAGGCCAGCAGCTACAGCTCCGATTTGAGCCTGGGAACTTCCACATGCCACAGGTGCAGCCCTAAAAAGCAAAAAAAAAAAAAAAAAAAAAAGTCATAGGTACTTTTTCTGCTGATGATAGCTTGCTGATACTTTCTCATGGCCTAAAAATGGTCAATTTTTATAAATGTCACCTGGGTGATGGAAAAGACACTTGCCTGTTCTGAGATGTAAAATTGATACATTAAATATATCAGGCAATTCGCCTTTACTAAGCATGTATTTCACATCCTTCATGTTCTTGTTTATATTAGGCCTGTTTGTAGGCAGAGATTGTAGGTGGTTTAATAAAGTTTCTAAATACTATCAGGTTTCCACCTTTCTAACCATCTTTGGGCGGTCCTTTGGCGTGAGCACTGCTAATGTATATACCTTAAGCTGAGGCCCCGCCTTGGTTAGCTCAGTTCCATGTAGCCACAGCTCATACTTACGGCCATACGCCTGGAACCAGGGAGTCGGAGTTTGTTCCTCTTCAACCACTTTCAAGTTTTGCAATTTAGGGCAAGTTATTAAACCTCTCTATGTCTCAGTGCTCTTGACAGTCTAAATAGGTGCAATCAAGCATTTTGTGAAGATCAAATAAGTTACTGTATGTAAAACCCTTAGAAAAACGTCTGTCACGTGGGAAGCAGTCAGTAAATAGTAGCTCAATTTAATCCTGTCTTAGAGTTACCAGCACCCCCTTTGGGATTTCAGCATTATATTATTGGTCACTTTCAGCCTCTGCCGTTGCTGGGCATTTTCACTTCTTCCTATACCCGAGTCTTTCCGGCAGGTGTGGCTTTGCAGACTGCTAAGGGATGCCTTTGGGACCAAAACGCTGGTCTCTAGATACCTCTGTGGCACAGAGGACGGCTCCCTGACCTCTTCAAACTCTTGAATTCTCTTTTTCTCTTGTGCCCCTTTCATAGGAGAATCACCATGACCAGGTCCTTAGAAGAGGCTCTTTTTCAGCACTTCATCCATCAGAAGCTGGAGATTGCTTATGCCATAAATAAGCCATTTCCTTTCTTTGAAGGACTCCGAGACAACTTCTTCATCACCGAGACACTGTACAGGGTGAGTCACATTGATGGCTTTGCCATGGCAGCCCCAGCCCACCCAAGAATGCCCAACTATTAAGACAATGCTCCAGGGCCTCTAGAATTTGGAAGCCCAGGCTAACATAGTTAGCATCAGGGAAAGAAGGTGTCCAAGGGAGGTGACTCAAACAAGATAGATTTTTTAAAAGAAAGGTGTTTATTCACAGTTCTGGAAGCCAGAAATCCAAAATCAAGGTGTTGGCTGGGTTGATTCCTTCTGGAGATTCTGAGAGACCATCCATTCAGTGACTTTATCTACTGGTGGTGCCAGTCATCCAATCCAAGTAATCTGGGCTCATAGAAACATCGCTTGATATGCGGTTTAGAGCTCTACATTGCCTTCTCCTTTCTATGTCTTTCCCCTTTCCCTTCTCTTACAAGGATGCTTGTGATTGTGATTTAGGGCACAGGATGATCTCATCTCAGGATCCTTTACTTAATTACCTCTGCAAAGACACTTTTTCTTTTTCTTAATTACTCAATGATTTTTTTTACATTTATAGTTGTACAACCATCATCACAACCCAATTTTTTATATCATTTCCATCCCAAACTCCCTGTGCATCCCCCCACCACCAAACTGTCTCAGTTGTAAAACAGATTTTTCAAAGTCTGTGAGTCAGTATCTCTTCTGCAAAGTACATTGCACCCCTTTTTTAGATTCCACATGTAAGTGATAGCATTTGATGTTGGTGTCTCACTGTCTGACTAACTTCACTTAGCAAGATAATTTCTAAGTCCATCCATGTTGCTGCAAATGCCATTATTTATTTCAATGGCTGAGTAATATTCCATTGTGTATGTGTACCATATCTTCTTTATTCACTACTCTGTCGATGGACATTTAGGTGGTTTCCATGTCTTGGCTATTGTATATAGTGCTGCAGTGAACACTGGGTACATGTATCTTTTCGGGTCGTGGTTTTCTCTGGATAGATGCCCAGGAGTGAGATTGCTGGATCAAATGGTGATTCTATTTTTAGTTTTCTGAGGAATCTCCATACTGTTTTCCACAGTGGTTGCACCAATTTACATTCCCACCAACAGTGTAATAGGGTTCCCTTTTCTCCACAACCTCTCCAGCACTTGTTGTTTGTAGACTTTTTAATGATGGCCATTCTGGCTGATCTAAGTTGGGACCTCGAAGTGGTTTTGATTTGCATTTCTCTAATAACGAGTGACGTTGAATATCTTTTCATATGTTTTATGGCCATCTGTATGTCTTCTTTGGAGAATTATCTGTTTAGATCTTCTGCCCATCTTTTGATGGGGTTGTTTGCTTTTTTTTTTTTTTTTTTGGTATTGAGCTGCGGAAGGTGTTTATAAATCTTGGTGATTAATCCCTTGTCAGTCACTTCATTTGCAAATATTTTCTCCCATTCTGTTGGTTGTCTTTTTGTTTTGTTTAGGGTTTCCTTTGCTGTGCAAAAACTTTTAAGTTTAATTAAGTCCCATTTGTTTATATTAGTTTTTATTGTCATTACTCTAGGAAGTGGATTTGAGAAGATATTGCTGTGGTTTATGTCAGAGAGTGTTTGGCCTATGTTCTCCTCTAAGTGTTTTATAGTATCTGGTCTTATATTTAGGTCTTTAATCCATTTTGAGTTTATTTTTGTGTGTGGTGTTAGGAAGTGTTCTAATTTCATTCTTTTACATGTGGGTGTCCAGTTTTCCCAGTACCGTTTATTGAAGGGACTATTGTTTCTCCATTGTATATTCTTGCCTCCTTTGTCATAGATTAGTTGACTGTAGGTGTGTGGGTTTAATTCTGGGCTTTCTATCCTGTTCCAGTGATCTATGTTTCTGTTCTTGTGCCAGTACTATATGGTTTTGGCAGCTGTAGTTTGGTAGTATAGTCTGAATTTAGGAAGCCTGATTCTTCCAGCTCCATTTTTCTTTCTCAGATGGCTTTGGCTGTTCTGGGTCTTTTGTGCTTCCAAACAAACTTTAAAATATTTTGTTCTAGGAGTTCCCGTCATGGCTCAGTGGTTAATGAATCTGACTAGGAACCATGAGGTTGCGGGTTCGATCCCTGGCTTTGCTCACTGGGTTAAGGATCCGGCATTGCCGTGAGCTGTGGTGTAGGTTGCAGACGCGGCTTGGATCCCGTGTTGCTGTGGCTGTGGTGTAGGCCGGCAGCTACAGCTCCTGTTAGACCCCTAGCCTGGGAACCTCCATATGTTGCAGGCGCAGCCCTAGTTAAGACAAAAAGACAAAAAATAAAAAAAGATACTTTGTTCTAGTTCTGTGAAAAATGTCTTTGGTAATTTGTTAGGAATGGCAATGAATCTGTAGATTGCCTTGGGTAGTATAGTCATTTTGATAATATTGATTCTTCCAGTCCAAGAGCATGGTATGTCTTTACATCTGTTTGTGTCATCTTTGATTTCTTTCATCAGTGTCTTAGAGTTTTCAGAGTACAGGTCTTTTGTCTCTTTAGGTAGCTTTATTGCTAAGTAGTTTATTCTTTTTGATGTGATGGTAAATTGGATTGTTTCCCTAATTTCTCTTTCTGATCTTTCGTTGTCAGTATATAGAAATGCAGTTGATTTCTGTGTATTAATTTTGTATCCCACACTTTGCCAAATTCATTGATGAGCTCTAATAGTTTTCTGGTGGCATCTTTAGGATTTTCTAGGTATAGTATCATATTATCTGCAAATAGTGATAGTTTTACTGCTTCCTTTCCAATTTGGATTCCTCTTATTTCTTCTTCTTCTCCGATTTCCATGGCTAGGACTTCCAAAACTATGTTGAATAATAGTGGCGAGAGCGGACATCCTTGTAGTGTTCTTGATCTCAGCAGGAATTCTTTCAGCTTTTCACCATTGAGAATGATGTTAGCTCTGGGTTTGTCATATATGGCCTTTATTATGTTGAGGTAGGTTCCCTCTATGCACACTTGCTGAAGGGTTTTTTTTTTTTTTTTTCTATCAGAAACAGGTGTTGGGAGTTCCCGTCATGGCTTGCTTAGTAGAAACGAATCCGACTAGGAACCATGAGGTTGCAGGCTGGATCCCTGGCCTTGCTCAGTGGGTTAAGGATCTGGCATTGCCATGAGCTGTGGTGTAGGTTGCAGACACAGCTCAGATCCTGCATGGCTGTGGCTGTGGTGCAGGCTGGCAGCTGTAGCTCCAATTGGACCCCTAGCCTGGGAATCTCCACATGCCATGGATGTGGCCCTAAAACGACAAAAGACAAAAAAAAAAGGAAAGAAAAAAAGAAAGAAATGAGTGTTGGATTTTGTCAAAGGCTTTTTCTGCATATGTTGAGAGGATCATATGCTTTTTATTCTTCAGTTTGTTAATGTGGTGTATCACACTGATTGATTTTCAGATATTGAAGAATCCTTTCATCCCTGGGATAAATCCCACTTGATCATGACGTACAATCCTTTTAATGCATTGTTGGATTTGGTTTGCTAGTATTTTGTTGAGGATTTTTACATCTATGTTCATCAGTGATATTGGCCCGTAATTTTCTTTTTTTGTGGTACCTTTCTCTGGTTTTGGGATCAGGGTGATGGTAGCCTCATAGAATGAGATTGGGAGTGTTTCTTCCTCTGCAGTTTTTTGGAATAGTTTCAGAAGGATGGATGTTATCTCTTCTCTAAATGTTTTATAGAATTCACCTGTGAAGCCATCTGGTCCTGAACTTTTGTTTGTTGGAAGTTTTTAAATCACAGTTTCAGTTTCAGTGCTTGTGGATTGGTCCTTTCATCTTTTCAATTTTGTCTTGGAAGATTGTACTTGTCTAAGAATTTGTCCATTTCTCCTAGGTTTTTCTTTTTATTGGCATATAGTTGGATGTTGTAGTCTCTTATGATCCTTTGTATTTCTGTGATATCCATTGTTGCTCCTCCTTTTTCATTTCTAATTTTATTGATTTGAGTCCTCTCTCATTTTTTCTTGATAAGTCTGGCTAAGTGTTTATCAATTTGTTGATCTTTTCAAAGAACCAGCTTTTAGTTTCATTGATCTTTTCTATGCTTTTCTTCATTTCTATTTCATTTATTTCTGTTGTGATCTTTCTTTTCTTCTGTTAACTTTAGGTCTTGTCTGTTCTTCTCTCTCTAACTGCTTTAGATATAAAGTTAGGTTGTTTATTTGAGCTTTTTCTTGTTTCCTGAGGTAGACTTGTATTGCTATAAACTTCCCTCTTAGGACGGCTTCTTCTGCATCCCATAGGTTTTGGAGTCTTGTATCTTTGTTATCATTTGCTTCTAGGCATTTTTTAATTTCCTCTTTGATTTCTTCAGTGATCCATTGTTGTTTAGTAGCAAGTTGTGTAGTCTCTACTGTTTGTGTTTTTTACAGTTTTTTTCTTGTTGATATCCAGTCATACAGTGTTGTGGTCAGAAAAGATGCTTTATATGATTTCAATTTTCTTTCTTTTTTTTTTTTTTTTTTTTTTTTTTTTTTTTTTTTTTTTTTTTTTTTTTGTTTTTTGGTTTGAAATGTTTTTTTTTTTTTTTTTTTTTTTTTTTTTTTTTTTTTTTTTTTTTTTTTGCCTTTTGTCATTTTTATGGCCGCGGGTTTATGGCCACACCCGTGGCATGTGGAGGTTCCCAGGCTAGGGGTCTAATCGGAGCTGTGGCCACTGGCCTGCGCCGCAGCCACAGCAACGCAGGATCTGAGCCGCGTCTGCAACCTACACCACAGCTCACGGCAACGCCGGATCGTTAACCCACTGAGCAAGG
>PVHT021183553.1:7047040-7086411 GCA_004024745.2 Catagonus wagneri
CAGGGATCGAACCCGCAACCTCATGGTTCCTAGTCGGATTCGTTAACCGCTGCGCCACGACGGGAACTCCGATTTCAATTTTCTTAAAGTTACTGAGGCTTGATTTGTAGTCCAGAATGTGATCAATCCTAGGCAATGTTCCATGTGCACTTGAGAAGAATGTGTATTCTGCTGCTTTTGGATGGAACATCCTATAAATATCTATTAAGTCCATCTCTAATGCTTTATTTAGGGCCTGTGTTTCCTTGTTGATTTTCTGTCCGGATGATCTGTCCCTTGCTGTAAATGAGGTGTTAAAGCCCCCTGCTATTATTGTGTTATTGTCAGTTTCTCCTTTTAAAGTTGTTAGCAGTTGTCGTATGTGTTGAGGTGATCATACGTTGGGTGCGTATATATTTACAATTGTTATATCTTCTTCTTGGATTGATCATTTGATCATTAGGTAATGTCTTTCTTTGTCTCTTCTTATAATATTGTTTATTTTAAGGTCTGTTTTGTCTGATATGAGTATTGCTACTCCAGCTTTCTTTTGATTCCCATTTGCATGGAATATTTTCTTCCATCCTCTCACTTTCAATTTGTATATGTCCCTAGAAGTGAAGTGGGTTTCTTGAAGACAGAATATATATGGAACTTATTTTTGTATCCATTCAGCCAGTCTGCATCTTTTGGTTGGGGCATTTAGTCCCTTTACATTTATAGTAATTATTGATATGTATGTTTTTATTGCCATTTTATTAGCTGATTTGGATTTGGTTTTGCTGGTGCTTTTTCTTCCCATCTTCTCTTGGTCTCTCCTCTTGTGGTTTGATGACTATCTTTAGTGTTGTATTTGAGTTGATTTTTCTTATTTGTGCGTGTACCTTTTGTAGATTTTTGGCTTGCAGTTACCCTGGAGTTTTGATATAGGAGCCTATATATATGTGTGTGCGTGTATATATATAGGAGCCTATATATATGTGTGTGTGTGTATTGGTCTTAATTTCAAGTGCATCTCCAGTGTCCTGCATCTGTACCCTCCTCTTCTCACAATTTCTGATTTTGGTAGCATATTTGCACATGGATCATTTCCTACCTTTACTGTATATATGTCTTTATTGGTGAGCCTTGTCATTTGTATTAATTTTTTTTTTTTCTAGTTGTGACCTTTTCTTTTCTGCCTAGAGAAGTTCCTTTAGTATTTGTTGTAAAGCTGGTTGAGTGTTGGGAGTTCCTGTTGTGGTGCAGCAGAAATGAATCTGCCTAGGAACCATGACGATGCAGGTTCGGTCCTTGGCCTTGCTCAGTGGGTTAAGGATTTGGCGTTGCTGTGAGCTATGGTGTAGTTGGAGATGAGGCTTGGATTTGGTGTTGCTGTGGCTCTGGTGTAGTCTGGCAGCTGTAGCTCCGATTTTACCCCTAGCCTGGGAACCTCCATATGCCACAGGTGTGGCCCTAAAAAGGACAAAAGACAAAAAAAAAAAAAAAAGCTGGTTTACAGTTGCTAAATTCTCTTAGCTTTTGCTTATTTGTAAAGCTTTTGATTTCTCCTTCAAATCTGAATGAAAACCTTGCTGGGTAGACTAATCTTGGTTGTAGATTTTTTCCTTCCATCATGTTAAGTATATTGTGCCACTCCCTTCTGGCCTGCAGAGTTTCTGCTGAAAAATCTGCCCATAACCTTATTGGGGTTCCCTGTATGTTATTTGTTTCTTTTCCCTAGCTGCTTTCAATATTTTCTCTTTATCTTTAATTTTGGTCAGTTTGATTGATATGTGTCTTGGGGTGTTCCTACTTAGGTTTATTTTATATGGTCACTTGTGCTTCATGGATTTGAGTGAGTAACTCCTTTCCCATGTTAGGGAAGTTTTCAGCTATTATCTCTTCAAATATTTTTTCTGTCCCTTTCTCTCTCTCTTCTCCTTCTGGCACCCCTATAATATGGATGTTGGTGCCTTTAACATTATTCCGGAGTTCTCTTAGACTGTCCTCATTTCTGTTTGACCTTTTTTCTCTTTTCTCTTCCACATCAGTGATTTCTACTAGTCTGTCCTCCACCCTGCTTATTCATTCTTCTGAATCCTGTATTCTGATGTGGGTTGCTTCTACTAAATTTTTTATTTCAGTTATTGTACTTTGCATCTCTGCTTGCTTAAGCTTTAAATCTTGTATTTCTTTGCTCAGTGTTTGCTATGATTTGTCAATCTTTGCCTCCAGTTTATTCCCAATGTCTTGAATCTTCACTATCATCAGTCTAAAGTCTTTTTCCCCGAGGCCGATAATCTCCTGATCACTTATCTGTTTTTCCTTTTTTTTTTCTTGCTACCTTATCTGAGTTATAGTTCTCTGCCTTTTTGTTTTGTATTGGTTTTTGGTGTGGACTCCTTTTTGCAGACAATAGAGTTGTAGCCTCTCTTGCTTCTGATGTCTGTCCCCTTTCCATAAAGGTTATTTTCATAGGTTTCAAGCAGACATGTCTTAAGATTTGAGGATGCTTCATTCAACCCACTAAGGGCACCATCCCAACCCCTAACCTACTCTTCAGGGAGGGTCCTTCGCCCACTAATCTAAATAAAACCCCCTTATTATTCTTCCTCATGGCAATCCATGCTTGCCCTTCAAGACACTTCTATCAGTAGTAATTGGGCATTGTAAATCAACTATACTTCAATAAAACTTTGAAAAATGAAAAAATAGTAATTGTGTCCTTAGTTTGTGTTTATTATTTAATGCCCAACTTCTCCACCCAACATTGCCCCTCCCCCAACTTGAATGGCATAATGTTGGTTTTCTCTGTTGCTGGGTACCCAAGGACTAGCTCACAGAGCCTAGTGGGTGCTCAGTAAATATTTTGCCATTAACTTCTTCCTGCTATGTTTCTCCTTCTGGCCATCCTCTCCCTCATCATGAGTGTTTCTCTGAACAGTTTCCCATTTAGGCCATTTCAAGTCCAAGAGAGAAAGAAAGAGAGGGCAGAGGGTAAGAAGCAATCCACAAAATTGCCACTTGTGACCAATGTTAGGTCCACTGCTGGTGTCCTGCCCAGAGTTTTGGAGAATTAATTACACAGTAATGGCCCCCCCTTTTGTTTTTTGGTCTTTTTAGGGCCACACCTGTGACATATGGAAGTTCCCAGGCTAGGAGTCAAATGGAAGCTGCAGCTGCTGGCCTACACCACAGCCACAGCAACAAAGGATCCAAGCCATGTCTATGATCCACACCACAGCTCATGGCAACGCCAGATCCTTAACCCACTGAGCAAGGCCAGGTACTGAACCTGCATCCTCATGGCTACTAGTCAGGTTAATTACCACTGAGTCACCATAGGAACTCACACAGTAGTAGCCTTTGATTCCACTTTCCTTCCTTAACACTTCTTTCTTCCCTCAAATATACCTAAAATAAGGTTCACACAAAAAAATGACTTATTTTCAAGAAGACTAGGTGTTGTGGCTGTGGTGTAGGCCCACAGCTACAGCTCCGATTCCACCTTAGCTCAGGAACTTCCATATGCTCTAGGGGCTGCCATAAAAAGAAAAAAAAAGACTAAATTATTTATTCCTGTGACTAACCACCCGAATACATGTGAACATCCAAAAGTAAATATGTGGAACTATGATTTCTCTAGGTTAGAGAGTTTGAGTGTACATTTTGCATTAAATTCCTTCTGCAAAGAAAATCACCTTCCTGAATCTTAGAAAACCACAAAAGCTGTAATAAACCTCCACTCCAGTTTATAATCATTTATGATAATCCTTCATTCCATTTCTTAAGGAATCGTTGGAAGCCTGTAGAAATCTGGTCCCTCTACCCAGAGTAGTATACAACATCCTCACCAAGCTGGAGACGACCTTTAGCCTGTCCTTTCTGGAGATGCTGTTTGGCCAAATTAACCTGCATGAGTACCCCAGCCTGATGACAATTTTAAAGAGCTTCAAAAGTGGTATGAGACTTTGTGAATTACCTTTGGGGCTATAGAAGCGTGAGAGAAGTGGGTGTGCTACAAGTTGGGGCTGGTTTTCTGCCTCCTGGAGTATGCACGTTAACTGCCCACTTTCTCTTTGGGATGGGATGAACCAAAGTCTCTCACGGGTGTGGCAAGAAAGGCGGGCCCTGGTCCTGGGTCTCTGAGATGAATTTCTAGAGGACCCAAACATTTCTGTCTTACGGTTTCAATGAATTTGGGGAAAACTGAACAGTTTATCACACTGGACAGTCTCGGCGAATGCATAACTTGACAGAGATCTGGATAAGGAGAGCCAGAGAAGAAGAGAAATGGACAGGGATGGATAATAATAAGTATTTTTTTTAGTTGAAGTATAGTTGATTTACAATGCTCCGTTAGTTTCAGGTATACAGCAAAGGGATTCAGTTATATATTTATATTATTTTTTTAGATGCTTTTCCATCATAGGTTATTACAAGATACTAAATATAGTTCCCTGTGCTATACAGTAGGTCCTTGGTTTCTTTTGCCTTTTTTTTTTTTTGAGTGTTTAAAATGTGCCAGGCATTACCCATGCCCTTTCTATGACTGCCTCATGTCACCTCTAAAACAATCCTGGGAAGTCATTATCCCCACGTGACACATAAGAAGAACTTTCCCAAAGGTGTTTTTCTGCTAAGTGCGGAGCCAAGAGTCCTACCTAGGTATGCTAATACCAGGGTTCGAGATTTTGATCACCATTCTAAACCAGGACAACTGGAAGGCAGACTATAAAGCTAGAGAAGGGAAGAAAGTTAACTAAAGAGGAAAGGAGAGGAGTTACCCTTGTGGCTCAGCAGGTTGCAAAACTAACTAGTATCCACGAGGACGTGGGTTTGATCCCTGGCCTCCCTCAGGGGGTTAAGGATCCAGCTTTGATATGAGCTATGGTGTAGGTCACAGTGAGGCTCGGATCTGGCATTGCTGTGCCTGTAATGCAGGCTGGCAGCTGTAGCTCCGATTAGACCCCTAGCCTGGGAACTTCCATATGCCACAGGTGAGGCCCTAAAAAGACAAAAAGGAGAAGGAGAAGGAGAAAGAAAGCCAAGGGTCTGGGGTACAGGGCAGAGGGAGGGAAGTTCCATGCGGCCAGATCACAGGGTGACAGGCAAGGAGGCACGGAAACCAAGTCTGCAGAAATGAGCAGAAATGAGAATCGAGAGAGGACCTAACATCCCGTACGAAAGAATTTATAGTTTCTCCTATTTGTTCCAGGGAGGTGTGGGATGTTTCTCTCTTAAAACAGGAACAGCATTTAAAATCATGGCATTGTACAGAATTGTCTCAATTCTGAAGCCCAAAACGAAAGAAAAATTAGAGAAAATGAAATATCCGAGTACAAAGTCGGTCTCACCTTCATGTGCGGAACCACTTTGGTATTAGATCAGAGTTTGGAAGCGGTTATGGGAGCATGAAATGTCCAAAGCTACAGAAAGAAAATGTAAAGGGGCCACAGGTGGACGATGACGATGAGTCAGTTCCACGCACCTGTGAGTGACTTAGCTCCACACCCCGTCCGTCCTGTTGGACATCAAATAGCGATCCCCTCCCCCGGATAAATCTGAGGTACTGAGGTGTGTTCCTTCGTGGTCCCCAGTTGTCACTTCCTACGGAGGGTGGAGCAGAAGCACAGCTGCCCCTCAGGAAGCCCCAGCCAGCCCAGCAGGAAGGAGCTCCCTCCGGCCCTTGCTGCCGCTGCCTGCCTGCCAGGGGCCCCCGCCCAGCAGCCCGCCCTCGGCGCCCAGTGTCAGCAAGCCCGCAGCACCCGTCCAGCCCAGCGCTGAGATCCTGCGCAAGCCACCCAGCCCTGCCACCGTCACCGAGGCTCCCGGGGGAATCATCCAGGAAGGAAGGCTCACTCCAGGTGAGAAACAGACCTTGTCCAGCCTGGCTAGCCCCTGGCCCTTAGAGCCCCAGGGTCCCCTCTTTTTGCTGATCTGCTCCTTCCTGTGCACACCATACCGCACACAGCCCTTTCAGGAGGGATTATGAGCACCATCAGGGGCCAGGATAAGGCTCAGTGCCCAGAACACCTGCTTCCCAGCCCTGGGACAGCTTAGCCTTCTGCCCTTGGCCCTTGGCACTGGGCTCGCCCCCGGCATTTTTCCCATTCACTTTCCTCCCTGACGCCCTGGCCTTGTAACCCGCGACTTGTCTTCTTGTCTTTAATGACCAATGGCAACTGAACGTCCCAAGTTACGGATGAAAATGCACAAGAGATGCGTGCCCTTCCCCCGGCCTGTGCGGGCGGTGATGCTTGGTGATGACTTGCCCTGTTCGAGGTCACCGTGAAGGGAGAATGTACTCTCGCAAACCACGAGGGCTGTGGCAAGGACCCCAGGACAAAGAATGGGTGCGACAAGGAAAAAGAAATGGGGCGGGCGGTGGGTGGGCCTGGCACTGGCTCGGCTCAGGACCTCTTGTCAGGCGCGCAGTCACCAGTCTGACGCTGTGCTGTCCAAGAGCCCTGTCAAACCAACACTCAGCGCACACTGTTCTGAACTGACAGGTAACCTGTGCAACACACCCATCCTCGGTGCTTATCTGCTACTCGCCCTCTGACCCCCGGGGCCTCTCTGTTCCCAGCATATTCCTTTTTATATGGTGTGGATTTGATGCGTGATGCTATTGAAATTATTAGAAAAGATGATAAAGGAGTTCCCTTCGTGTCTCAGTGGTTAATGACTCCATTACCTCCAAACTGCGAGTTTGGAGTTAATAGATGCAAACTATTCCATTACATTGTTCCTTCCCCCGAGAAGGAACACGGTGGGAGGTGATATGAGAAAGGGAGTGTCTGTGTATATATATGGCTGGGTTACTTCGCAGTACAGCAGAAACTGGCTCAACATTGTAAATGCTTTAATTTACAAAATGTAACTGTAGAAGTTCCCATTGTGGCACCGCGGGAACGAATCCGACCAGTAACCACGAGGTTGTGGGTTCGATCCCCAGCCTTGCTCAGTGGGTTAAGGATCAGGCATTGCAGTGAGCTGTGGTGTAGGTCGCAGACGCAGCTGAGATCCTGCGTTGCTGTGGCTGCGGTGTTGGCTGGCAGCCGTAGCTCCGATTTGACCCCTAGCCTGGGAACCTCTGTATGCTGCAGTTTCGGCCCTAAAAAAGCAAAAAAAAAAAAAAAAAATTAGAATATTATTGGCCGCTGTCAAAAATAGTACCATGGGATCTGAGTTCTCTGACACTGAGAATAAAGAGCCTTGTTTGGTCCAAACATTTTCTCCACTCATCTAAAAAGCTGCATTCAAGTAAGGTTCACATAACCACAAATAGGAGTTCCCTTCGTGGCTCAGTGGTTAACAAATCCAGCTAAGAACCATGAGGTTGCGGGTTCGATCCCTGGCCTTGCTCAGTGGGTTAAGGATCCGGCCTTGCCGTGAGCTGTGGTATAGGTTGCAGACGCGGCTTGGATCCCGTGTTGCTGTGGCTGTGGCGAAGGCCGGCAGCTACAGCTCCTGTTAGACCCCTGGCCTGGGAACCTCCATATGCCGTGGGTGTGGCTCTAGATAAAGGCAAAAAAAGAAAAAAAACAAAAAACATACCCACAAATAGTGGACTAGATTACTTCTCTCCCTCTTACTTCTGGTCCTTGCTTGTGGGTCTTGGGATCTGAAATTCCTTTTCTTCCTCTGCTCAGTGTCCAGTGACAGCCTGATCCCCCAGAGAGAAGACGAAGAAGACACCCAAGAGTTGCCCTGCACCCCCTCAGGATCCCCGCCAGGTGACCTTGGTTTGGACAACTTAGGCTCAGCGTGACTTGCGCGTCTACCATGAACAGGAGCTATTCGATGTTCTAGCACTTTCCTCTCGGCTCTCCATCCACGACCGTCTTGGTCCAGCTGCTCTCCTTGCCCTTGGGAGAGAAAGCATCCCTGGGGAGGCAGAGGGGGCTGGGTCTGAGAAAGGTGGCCCAGGAGGGGCCCCAAGGGAGAGCGACAGGAACGGACCTGGACCCCAAACACCACTAGGGGCCTTCAAAGGGAGAGCATTCATCAGCTGGGGAGGGGGTGGTGGCAGGAACCTGGGGGAAGGGACAAGGGGCTGAGTCAAGGCAGGCCACTCCCTAAGGCCACTTTAAGAAGGTCAGGCTCAAAGCTGCTGCATCCAAATGCAAAGCAAACAAAAACAGTGTGGCCCTAACACTGAATCGAAGCTCCAGACACGATGGGCCTCTTCCCAGCCTCCACCCTGACTATGGGGAACTTTCACATTCAACTCTCATCATTTTTAAGATATTTAAATAATTTGAAATGCAACAAATGATTTAAGAAGTCTAATGACTGCTTGTCTGCTGCCTCAGCTGGAATCTGAGACAGATCTTACATCATCGTGTAAACAAGGAAGTGACCACCTTCTGCAAGTCCTTCTGTCCTTCTTAGTGCAGCAAAAACTAGCAGAACTTTGTATATTCTTGCCTAACATTTCCTAGCAAGAACAGGCTGACTCTTGCTTTCTTCCAGGGCCCTTGTATGTGGACGTATATAAAGTACTTAACCACCTACATTATTTCTCAAGATGAAACAATTGCAGATACAGAAGTTTAAAAATATCCAACCACAGACATCTGAGCAGTAATGTGTGCTTTTGGAGTTCCTGTTGTGGCTCAGCGGAAATAAATCTGACTAGTAGCCATAAGGTTGCGGGTTTGATCCCTGGCCTCTCTCAGTGGGTTAAGGATCTGGTGTTGCCGTGAGCTGTCGTGTAGTTTGAAGACATGGCTCGGATCCCGCAATGCCGTGGCTGTGGTGCAGCTCCGATTCGACCCCTAGCCTGGGAACCTCCATATACCACACGTGCAGGCCCTAAAAAGCAAACAAAACAAAACAAAACAAAAAAAGTGTGCTTTTCTTATGGCAAAAACATTCCCTCTCGTTCTGGCCATCAGAATTCAAGGCCACCACTCAGACTAGGCTGCTGGGAGCCCATGTGCTTTTCTTCCACTGAGGAGGGGGAACCTCTCTTAATAGCTCAAACTGAATGCTCTTCTGCGGGGCAGTTGTCCCCAGGTTCACTGTGGTTGTCACGTAGGTAACAGTAACCGTCAGCTGATCAAACCACCGCGGAGCTGCCTGTGGACCCGCTGGCCCCCAGACCTGTGGCCGCACCTTCTCTCCATCCTTCTGGTTCTCCCCCTGATCTCCCTCAGCACTTTCCTCAGTCCACGCTGCGCTCTGAGATGAATTCTGTTTTCTTTTGTCAGCGACAAAAGATGATTCTTCCGAACCACGTGACCCAGAGGAACTCCAAGAGGCACCCAGGATACCTCCCAAGCAGAAAGGTAAGAATCGATGGCAACGTCTTTCTGAACCATTATCCCTAGAAACGATTGCTCTAAAGCCACCGTGAGATTTGAAGATAAGAGAGGAAATAATTATGGAAGAAAGAGAGCTTCAGTGGAGAGGGCACGTCCAGCTTCACGTTTCCTGCAAAAGCTAAGCATGTCTAAACCCCTGCTTTTGTGCAAAGGCAGGAGATATTTTGAGAGAAGAGGGTTTTTGCACAACTCTCCAGCTTTGCTGGACTCCCGCTGCTCCTGTGTTTCAGGTGTAAGGTAAGAACAGTTATGAGCAAACCAGCCACGGAGTGAGTAACACAAGTAAAGTAGCTGGACTCTGTGCCCTTGAGGAGCAGCTGAAGTTCATGGACAGACTGTTCAGTTATTCAAAGAGAGTAGCCGAAAGGTTTTTGAGGGAGTTCCCGTCATGGCTCAGCAGAAACGAATCCGACCAGTATGCATGAGGATACAGGTTCGATCCATGGCCTCGCTCAGTGGGTTAAGGATCCAGCGTTGCCATGAGCTGTGGTGTAGGTCGCAGACGTGGCTTGGATCCGGTGTCGCTGTGGCTGTGGTGTAGGCCGGCAGCTGTAGCTCCGATTGGACCCCTAGCCTGGGAACCTCCATATGCCGCGGGTGTGGCCCTAAAAAGCAAGAAAAAAAAAGAAAGGAAAGGAAAGGTTGTTTTTTTTTTTTGAAATTAACACCAAAGCACCAGTGCCAGGGCTTGCTCTCCAGGGAAGAAAGTCGGGTCAGAGATAGAGGCAGCGATCTTGACCCTAGCCTGACATCACCACTGAAACAAAGGGCTTTAGTGATAACACCTTGCTGAGGGATGGGGCACACTAAACAATGTAGCCACACTCTACAATATGTGTCATTTCCTGTATATGTTTACAGGTAACTGTGATTTTTCTGCAGGTGGTTCATTTGAGAGGGTGATTTTGTTTTTCACATGTAATTTAAACGTTCCCTTATTAAAAAAGAAAGGCAAGGATTGCCTTTCTTCTGCAGATGGCAAGAGGGTAAATCTGGAGCTGCTTTCCCCCTTTTTCTGGTCATGTCAAGCGTGTGATTATGGTCCTTGTGCCCCAGACAGTTTGTTTCCACAGTTCCTATTCGCTGTATCTCCCGCGAAGGCCTTCAGGAAAATGATAGGGAAACACCAAGGCACTGAGTGAGCGCTGTTGAAATCTGCACCCATTGGGACTGACTCTTGTGAAATTATCAACATCTTCTTCATTCACAACTTCTTCTACTTCTTTTCCTTTTTAGGGCCACATCCGTGGCATATGGAAGCTCCCAGGCTAGAGGTCAAGTCGGAGCTGTAGCTGCCAGCCCCCATCAGAGCCACAGCAATGCAAGATCCGAGATGCATCTGCGACCTACACCACAGCTCACAGCAACACCGGATCCTTAACCTACTGAGCAAGGCCAGGGATCGAACCTGCGTCCTCATGGATAATATTTGGGTTATTCACTGCTGAGCTACAACAGGAACTCTTATACACAATTTCTTAAGGGATAGTTGCACCTCCCTCCGTTTTGACCCCCCAATAATTAATTTGAGATTTCCTCTTTGCTTTACACTTGATGCTTGAAGTTTGATCCTGCCATAGCTATTGCTCAGCTTCTGATCACTCCTCCTCAGCCCAATCTATAAAAATGGGTTCGAAAATATTCCTCCCTGGAGTTCCCATCGCGGCGCAGTGGAAACAAATCTGACTAGGAACCATGAGGTTGCAGGTTCGATCCCTGGCCTCGCTCCATGAGTTAAAGATCCGGCCTTGCCGTGAGCTTTAACTTGCATCCTCAAAGGTGTAGGTCACAGAGGAGGCTCGCATCCTGAGTTGCTGTGGCTGTGGCGTAAGCCAGCAGCTGTAGCTCCGATTCAGTCCCTAGCCTGGGAACCTCCATATGCTGAAGGTGCAGCCCTAAAAAGCAAAAAAAAAAACTTCCCTGATTTGTTCCTTATAACTTGTTTCCTCTGCGTCTGTCCTTCAGTCTCATTGGATGACTAGTCCATTAGCCTTTGCTTTTTCCAAGCCATCATCTGCCTTTTCTCACCACCCTTCTCACCAATATGGAATCCGACATCATTGTCTCGGTAAACTACTTCTGATAGCTTAACCAGCCTGGCCTCTCCGTCTTTTCCTGGAAATCTCTGGCATGTCTTGGAGGAAACTCGTGTCTGCTTCCTGCACACTGCAGCTGAAATCAGGCACAGCCGAGGCGAGGCACACAGCTGTGTCTTCGGGATTCGGCTGCAAACGATCCCTCCACACCGCATGACCACGCCACTTCCTGCGATGATTCTTTCAAACCTGGATCAATTTTTTTTCTAACTTCTGATGCCTCGCTGCCTCCTTTTTGCTCAACGGTGACCCTTCCTCCAATTTCACAGAAAAACATCATCTGGGAATTCCCTCACTCCTTGCCCCTACCCTGCAACTCCCAGCTGCATCTGCTCCCTCCTTTCCGACTCCTTCTTCCTCTCCAAGGCAACGCCTCCACCTCTCCTGACAGTATGTACGGTTCCCTCTCTTTCCTGAGAATTAAGCATCTCCCTCTCACAAGGATCTTCATTCCGCCGACGCCCAAGCCTGTCACACGGCTCAGAAAAGGAACATTTTCTTGGTCCTCATCTCACTTCAGGGGCCTCCATAGCTCTCCCCTCCACTTCACCGCCCAACTTCTAGAAGTGAGTTGCCTAAACTTACTGTCTCCATTTCTTCATGTTTCTTTCTTTCCTCTGCCACTTTCAAATTTTAGAGTTGGAGTTCCCATTGTGACTCAGCGGGTTAAGAACCTGACACAATCTCTTTGAGGATGCAAGTTCGATCCCTGGCCTCGCTCAGTGGCTTCAGGATCCTGTGTTGCTGCCAACGCAGTGCAGGTGGCAGAGGCGGCCAGACTTGGTGTCGCTGTGGACTGTGGTGTAGGGTTCAGCTGCAGCTCTGATTTGACCCCTAATATCCTGGGAACTTCTGTTTGCTAAAGGTGTAGCCATGAAAAGAAAAAGTAAATAAAATTTCGGCACCACCCAGCGGGTTAAGGATCGGGCGCTGTCACTGCAGCAGCTTGGGTTGTTGCTGTGGCACAGGTTTGATCTCTGGCCTGGGAATTTCCACATGCCTTGGGCGCAACCAAAAAAAAATTTTTTTTTTTTAATTTCAGCATCACCTAAGGTCACCAATGACCTCCTAGTCACTGTGGTTTGAAGACCAAATATCAAAGCTAAAAATTGTTGACATACAAGGTTGATAGATCAGTGTCTGTAGCTATAAAAGATGATCTGTACCCTTTTTCTTTAGGAAAGAAAAGAAAAAGAAATATCTGGGCCACCCCCAAAAGAAGACACAAGAAAAAAAGTCCCCCAAAAGGTAGGATAAGAGGAGGCTGGGGGCAGTTCATGCTTGTCGGCCAAGGTGTGGGAGGAGGAATTTTATTCTAAATGCAATGGGGAACTCCTGAAGAGGTCTAATCAGGGAAGTGACAATCCAATTTTAGACTTGAAGAGACCAGTTCTGGTGCTATGGAAAGAAAGAACTGGAAACAGAAAAGAATGGAAACAGGGCAACCCTTTAGGGGGCAAATGCCTCTGGAGTCGACAGCAGCTTGGATTCAGATTGGGCAGTAGCGATGAAGAGATCTATTCAGGATCAGTTTGGAGGTAGAGCTGACAAGACATGGTAAATTGGAAGCGGAGGATGAGAGGGAGAAATTGGGGCTTGCTCTTCAATTTCTGGCTTAAGTGGCTGATAGAATGGTGATACCGTCGATGAAAGAGAATGCAAATGTATGGGGGGGATTTTTTTAAGAATTCAATTTTTTGGCCAATTCTTTTCAAAATCCGTGCTAACCAACTGTGCATTTGTAGCAAGTACGCGCTCTGTCTGAACTATAAACCCCTGAGACGTTACCCACCCCCCTTGCCGAGGGGTGTGCTTTGTACGTGTATGAATATTGCAGGAACACAAAGCACCTGGGTCAGAGAAAAGAATTCTTTATTGAGAATCACTGCCAGCTCGATATTGCAGCATTTATCCCCACCCCCCACAGACCCCCAGGCATGAGAAAGGAACTGATGAAATCTTTTCTCTGTGAGTGGCCGAGAAAGAATGATGGATTTTCTGTTTATGTACAGGACTGGGACAGCCAAGTTCCTCCCCTCTGAAAGGAGAAAAAAATATTTTGCTGCTTCGAGATAAGATTGAAAAGATCCTGGGTCCTCACCCTAACTTGGAGAATTTAAATTCTTCTTACCAAACGTCAGAGACACCCTGTATGTTTCCATCTTTGGTAAAGATGTCTCCAGGTTCTGAGCTTCATCCCTTTTGAAATATAAACACCGAGGAACTCCTGTCATGGCTCAGTGGTTAACGAATCTAACTAGCATCCATGAGGACGCAGGTTCAATCCCTGGCCCTGCTCAGTGGGTTAAGGATCCGGCGTTGCCGTGAGCTGTGGTGTAGGTCGCAGATGCGGCTTGGATCCCGCGTTGCTGTGGCTGCGGTGTAGGCCGGCAGCTACAGCTTCCATTTGACCCCTAGCCTGGGAACCTCCATATGCCAAGTGAGACCCTAAAAACAAAAAAGCTTGCATTCCCACCAACAGTATAAGAGGAGTCCCTTTTCTCTACATTCTCTCCAGCATTTATCTGTAGACTTTTTAATGATGGCCATTCTGACTGGTACCTCACTATAGTTTTAATTTGCATTTCTCTAATAATTAATGATGTTGAGCATCTTTCCATGTGCCTGCTGACCATCTGTATGTCTTTTTGGAGAAATGTCTACTTGGGTCTTCTGCCCATTTTTTAACTGGATTGTTCCTTTTTTTGTTGTTGCGATGTATGAGTTGTTTGTACATTTTGGAGATTAAGCCCTTGCCAGTTGCATCGTTTGCAACGTTTTTCTCCCATTCCATAGGTTGTCTTTTTGTTTTTCTCGTGGTTTCCTTTGCTCTGCAAAAGCTTGTAAATGTGATTAGGTCCTATTTGTTTATTTTTGTTTTTATCTTTATTGCCTTGGGGGGCTGATCTAAGGAAACATTCGTATGGTTGATGTCAGAGAATATTTTGCCTATGTTCTCTTCTAAGAGTTTTATGGTATCATATCTTATGTTTAAGTCTTTAAGTTTATTTTTGTGCATGGTGTGTGGGTGTGTTCTAGTTTCATTAATTTACATGCAGCTATATCCAGCTTTCCCCACACCCGTTGCTGAACAGAGTGTCTTTTTCTCATTTTATATTCTTGCCTCCTTTGTCAAAGATTAATTGACCACAGGTGCATGGGTTTATTTCTGGGCTCTCTGTTCTGCTCCATTGATCGATATGTCTGTTTTTGTACCAATACCGCACTGTTTTAACTACTGTCACTTTGTAGCGTTGTCTGAAGTCTTGGAGAGTTAAGGCATTTAAAATTTTTAAACAGTCAGATTTTTTCATCTTGCACCTTTATGTTTTTTGGCCTTGAGTTTTGGCTACAGGAGATCCTTTATGTCTATGGCTTATAACAATCTCTCTCTGTATTTCTTCTAGTCTTGAAAAAAAAACTAGTTATTTATTAGAAAATGGCATATTTTAATGTTAATAATTTAGTATATCTCTGTTACTTTTTTATTTTATTGGAGTAGAGTTGACTTGCAATGTTGTGTTAGTTTCACTTAAGGCAAACTGAACCAGTTATATATACATATATCCATTCTTTTTTTAAATCTCATATTTCTTTATTCAATCCTTTTTCATTTCTGAGTACTTTCTTCACTTAGGTCTCATGGTTCCTTGCCTCCCCAAAGTGATGGGAAGCTCGAAAAAATTTTGCTTAAGAAGTATTGATAACTTGGGAGTTCTCGTTGTGGCTCAGCCAAAACAAATCTGACTAATATCCATGAGGACGCAGGTTCTATCCCTGGCCTCGCTCACTGGGTTAAGGATCCGGCATTGCCATGAGCTGTGGCGTAGGTCACAGACCCAGCTCGGATACTGCGTTGCTGTGGCTATGGTGTAGGCCGGCAACTATAGCTCAATTTTGACCCCTAGCCTGGGAAACTCTATAGGCCACAGGTGCGGCCCTTAAAAAAAAAAGACAAGTATTGACAGTTCAACTATATATATATATATATATATATATATATATATATATATCGCCTAAAGAGAAGATTTACTTTTCTGTTTAGGAAAGAAAAGAAAAATTTATAGCTCAAGTTCCAAAAAAAGAAAGAAAAAAGTTTCCCAAGGGGTAAGCGAGGATGAGGTCATCACCCCTCAGTGTTCACGGGGTCCTCACTTGGCCACCAGCACAGCCTCCTCCCCAGCCACACCGCCACCTGGGCGTCACTAGAGCAGGGCCAGCCCCATCTCGACTCCTAGGCCATCCCATCAAGGGCCCCTCCTCACCGCAGGAGAGCCACGTTGGTTCCAGCAGGCTTCTCCTCTCTTATCTTAGGACGGAATGGACTGGAGGTGAACAGGAGGCATCCGACAGTTTTGAGATGAGGGCTGTGTCCAGTGCGAGTTCAGAACCAGGGAGAAAAGACCAAGCAAACCTGAACGTGCAGGCGGGGTCCGGACTCCCAGTCCCAAACTGGGGTTAGATGTGTGGTCACCAAGCGAGCAGAACCATCTGAATTAATGCTTAGCACGCACTGACTCCAAGCCTGAAAATGATGTTAATTTCAGTATAAGAAACAAAAACTTTTACAGAGTTAGTCGCAGCCCCAGGTTGGTAGATTTATTGATTGTGTTAGTGAAAAAAAAGAAACAGAAACTTCTGGAACTCTTGTGGTCTCCTGGATCCTGCTTTATTCCTTTCTGTCTTCATCACCCTTTCTCCTCGGCATTCTCTCACCCTCCTAATCTTTCCTTCTCCCTTCTCCTTCTTTTTTCTTCAAGTTCAAGAGATGCCAGTGGGCGGAGCTTCTCGCAGATCCCCAGCCCTTATGAGGGAACGGGGCCTCCCCACCCACCCCCAAGGGACTCTCCTCTCAGCCAAGCGTGAACCATAACAGGAGCTTCACTGCTCTGGACTTTCCCCCCAACTTTTCTGCTTCCTTCCAACACTCCTCCATTGTGAGCTTTGCCCAGGAGGAAACTCAGACCCCCCTCTCCCGCCTTCTCCCCTTGTCACTTTCTCCCAGCTCCCAGCCCCAGTCCCTCCTTGTCATGTGCTGGATTTTCTCTCTTCCCCCACCTTTTTTTTTTTTTAAGGGCTGCACCTGGGGCATGTGGAAGTCCCCAGACTAGGGTCTGAATCAGAGCTGTAGCTGCCGCCCTGTGCCACAGCCACAGCCACGCCAGATCCGAGCCACAGCTCACGGAAACGCCAGATCCTTAACCCACTGAGCAAGGCCAGGGATTGAATCCCCATCCTCATGGATACTAGTCGGGTTCTTAACCTGCTGAGCCACAAGGAGAACAAATCTGAGTTTTCCCTTCTGGCCACTTCTAGGAAAACTTGACATTCAGGCTTCCAAGCTTTACTTTGTTGGTCTAGAAAGGTAGTTTTTAGAAATCCCCTTTCATACTCAACCAATTCTGTGTTTCAGAATTTTGTGTAGTCTCTCCAAAACCGTCTCCCCTGAGCAGTTTTTGCTCGGTTCTTGTCAGCATCTTCCCTTTCCCCGAAATGGATTGGTTGAATAATTAGGGAACCCTGGAGGTTATAATTTGTAAGAATGAAAAATACATAATTCTAATATTCTCTGAAATATTCTGCCTGGGACATGCTCATTGCACAGTGATGAGCTGGACTGGCCTGTGTGCCGGGCACACATCCCAGGTTCGGAGGACTTAGCAGTGAGAAAAAGAGACAAAAATCCCTGCCCTCAGGGAGCTGAAGTTATCATTGACACACACGGAATGAACAGTCAGAAAGAGGAGTTGAGGGGAAGAAAAGAAATAGGAGCTTGGGAATTCCCGTCATGGTGCAGCGGTTAACGAATCCGACTGGGAACCATGAGGTTGCGGGTCTGATCCCTGGCCTTGCTCAGTGGGTTAAGGATCCGGCATTGCCATGAGCTGCGGTGTAGGTCACAGACGCAGCTCGGATCCTGCGTTGCTGTGGCTGCGGTGTAGGCTGGCAGCTGTAGCTCCGATTGGACCCCTAGCCTGGAAACCTCCATATGCCATGGAATAGGAGTCTGGAGGAGAAAGAGATGTACAAGAAAAGAGAGGAGTAATTACAGAGAAATAACAGGATAAGGGTGTGGCAGGAGTTCCCTGGTGGCTCAGTGGGTTAAGAATCTGATGGTGTCACTGCAGTGGCTTGGGTCACTACTGTGGGGGGTTCAATCCCTGGCCTGGGAACTTCCACATACTATAGGGCATGGCCAAAAAAAAAAAAAAATGTGAAAAAAAAGTGAGGCAGGAGTTACAGAGACCTCAAAGTGTGGGGACTGGGATCATGACAAGGTCACCAACGAGGGGAGGGGGAAGGCCACTTGGACCCCAATTAAAACTATTCACACGCCGCTCCTTGACCCAGGGGCAGCCTTACCTGGATGCAGAATCCAAGAGGAGCTCCAAGCGGTGGATCAGGAGGCTCAGAGGAAGGACGACTCAAAGGTCAAGACAAGGACTGAATGTGCCCACACGCCCACGCCGGAGGGTAAGGCTGGGACGGAATCTCACTTGAACGCTCGGCGCAGGAGGTCTCTCGTGGAGCAAGCACAGGGCGATGAGAACGAGTAAAGTTACTTACTAGTAGCAGGAGGGAGAGGTGTAGACGAAAGGGACCTTGGGACCAAGCACGTTTCTACTGGTCTAAGAGGGGCTGTGGGAAGAAGTGGGTTGTTCCCGGGAGCCGGCCACCTTGGCTGTGCCCCGTGGACACGCGTGGCCACTTCCCAGGGTCCACTCTTTCCACTTCGGTCAGTAGAGTCACCGCTGCCCCACCCAGTCTGAGGGCTCCTCTCCGATTCGGGCCAACCCATCACTGCGAGTGGTATCAGACCCCCAAGGGGACACGTTGTATGGATTGTTTCCTAATGGTTTCTTTCTAGAAGTGAAGCAGATTGGTCCGTAAGTCTGTCTATTTAAAAAAGAGCACGTGGAGGAGAGCCCATTGTGCCTCAGCGGTAACGAACTCAAGATCCATGAGGACGCGGGTTCGATCCCTGGCCTCGCTCAGTGGACTGGGGATCTGGCGTTGCCCTGAGCTGTGGTGTAGGTCTCAGATGCAGCTCGGATCCCCTGTTGCTGGGGCCGTGGTGTAGCTCTGATTCGACCCCTAGTCTGGGAACCTCCATATGCCATGGGTACAACCCTCAAAAGACAATAAATAAATAAATAAATAAATAAATAAATAAATAAGATCATGGAGTTCCCGTTAGTGCTCAATGGGTTAAGAACCTGACGTAGTGTCTGTGAGGACGTGGGTTCAATCCCTGGCCTCACTCAGTGGGTTAAGAATCAGGCGTAGCTGTGGTTGTGGTGTAGGCTGGCCTCTGCAGCTCCGATTCCACCCCTGGCCCAGGAACTTCCATATGCCACAGGTGCCGCCCTGAAAAAAAAAAAAATGAGCACATTATCAAATTGCTGCCAGTTTAGACTCTCAGGAACACACCGTGGACACCCTTTTCCTTACAGCTTCACCAACACTAGAAATAATAAGACTTTTCCATGTGTTGAACATAAAGACCGAGAATGATATTCAGCCTGTGTTTCCCTTTGAGTGGCTTTACACTCTGCGCGTGGTTAAACGTGCTGTGGGGGTTGCATACTGCTCAGCAACAGCTCAGGAGGTTACACACCCCTGCCCTGTGGACTCAGAAATGGCCACGTGACTGGCCATGAGCAAAGAAATGTGGACAGAAGTGAGAGGGTCACTTTCACGCCAAAGCCTCTTTCCGAAAAGGCGGGAGGAGGGGCTGGAGTTCCCTGGTGGCTCAGCGGGTTAAGGAGCCGGCACTGGCACTGCAGAGGCTCGGGTTGCTGCCCTCGTGTGGTTTCCATCCCTGGCCCGGGAACATCCTCATGCCTTGAGAGCGGCCAAAAAAAGGGCGGGGGGGGGGTGAGATAATGACCAGTTTAGGCTTTGCTGGTCATGCTGTCTCTACTGCAATTACTCGGCACTGCCATTGGTTAAAAATATAAACAGGGACAAAAATATGACCAAACAGACCTGGCTGTGTTCCAATGAAACATTAATTACAAAAACAGAAATTGGGTTGATTTAGCCCTTGGGGCGTAGTTTGCTGCCACCTATAAAAAACCACTGAGATTTGGGAGGGTCATAAATTACTGTGGCATTAGTCTATGTTTACTAAGATCCCTGTTTTAAAACATATTTTCCTTTAGAACTTCTTCTTTTGAAGATCACCCCTTCAAACTTGCCCTTTTTTTTTCTTTTCTTTTTAGGGCTTTCTTTTTATACCTATGGTATATGGACGGCTTTCTTTTTATACCCGCAGCATATGGAGGTTCCCAGGCTAGGGGTCTAACAGGAGCCCGTAGCTGCCGGCCTTTGCCACAGCCACAGCAACGCGGGATATGAGCTGCGTCTGCAACCTACACCACAGCTCACGGCAACACCGGATCCTTAACCCACTGAGCGAGGCCAGGGATCGAACCCGCAACCTCATGGTTCCTAGTCTGATTCCTTTCTGCTACGCCACAAGGGAAACTCCCCAAACTTGCCTATCTTTATATGTGACTACTTATTTCTTGTTTAAGCAATTTGAGAAATTAACTTTGCTATTATCCCAATTTTCTTATTTTGTTTTTGTCTTTTAACTTACTTGAGAAGTTTTTGGCTAGGAAGACTTTCTTTTTTGGCTGTACGCCTAGCCTGTGGAAATTCCCAGACCAGGGATCAAACCCTCGCCAGAGCAGTGACCCAAGCCACAGTGGTGACAATGCTGGATCTTTAACCTGCTGAGCCAGCAGGGAACTCCATATGGAGGTTTTTTTTAATAATTTAGGGGAGTTCCCGCCGTGGCTCAGTGGTTCACAAATCCGACTAGGAACCATGAGGTTGCGGGTTCGATCCCTGGCCTTGCTCGGTGGGTTAAGGATCCGGCGTCTGTAGGTTGCAGACGCGGCTCGGATCCCGCATTGCTGTGGCTATGGCGAAGGCCGGTGGCTACAGCTCCTGTTAGACCCCTAGCCTGGGAACCTCCATATGCCACGGGTGTGGCCATATATAAGGCAAAAAAAAAAAAAAAAAAATTAGATAGGCACATCAGTTAATTTTTTCCAACATGATTTATGTGGGAGTTTCTTGACTTCTGCGCTACTGGCATTTGGGGCCAGATAGTCCTTTATTGTGGGGACGTCCTGTGCACTGTGAGAGCTCAGCAGCATCCCTGGCCTGTACGCATGAGGTGCCGGTGGCACCTGCCTCCCAATCTGACAAATTAAACAGTTTCCTAACGTTACCAAGTATCCTCTATGGGGCAAAATCACCCAACACTGAGAATCACTGCTTTATGACCTGCACTGCTGCCTTACAAAGCCCTTTCTAGGTAATACTTATAAGGCTACATTCTTTATTTACCTCTATTATTTGTTTCATTTCTTATTTCTTTTTCTTTTTTTTCCTTTTGCTTTTTAGGGCCGCACCCATGGCATAGGGAGGTTCTCAGGCTCGGGGTCGAGTTGGAGCTGTAGCTGCCGACCTACGCCACAGCCACAGCAACGTGGGAACCAAGCCACGTCTGTGACCCACACCACAGCTCACAGCAACACCAGATCCTTAAGCCACTGAGCGAGGCCAGGGGTCTGTCCTCATGGATGCTGGACAGATTCGTTTCCACTGAGCCAGACGGGAACTCCTTACCTCTATTAACTGTATTAAGTATATATACATATCTATATTTAGTATATTGTTATATATTTGTATGTATTACTTTGTGAACATTTGACTTCCGTATATAATAGTTTTAACCTCCCCATCTATTGCCTTGTGCTTGCTGTTTGCTTCTTAGTCAATGCCTTGATTTTTCATTCATCAGGACTCATCTCCATCTTGTCTTGCCAAACTGGTTGGGAAAAAAATTACTTAAAAATAGCTGACCTAAAAAGCGTGTCAATCCATGTTTCCAGTTGTAAATGACTATTCATTTTTTATATGTTAGAAGAGAGGGGAAATGATATCTGTTCAGGGAGCTCCCGTTGTGGTGCAGCATAAATGAATCTGACTAAGAACCATGAGGTTGCAGGTTCGATCCCTGGCCTCGCTCAGTGGGTTAAGGATCTGGTGTTGCCATGAGCTGTGGTGTAGGTCGCATTGCTCTGATTGTGGTGTAGGCTCCAATTTGACCCCTAGCCTGGGAAGCCATTCCCATTTCTGGTGGGATGGGCTTTCAGGGGTTGGTCAGGGGTGAGCCCCCTCGCCCCCACCCTCTGTGCTCAGGTACCTCTTGGGTTCATTGTACCCCCCCTCACCCCAGCATCCGTGTTCCTTCTGCTTTTATAATTTACTTCTGCATCATCCCTTGTCACTCTCCCTTCCCTCTTTAGGCACCAGCCACACTGGCCTTCTTCCCCATCAACTTATTCCTGAAGTGTAAGCGGTGCTCCGCGAGCTGGGGTCTTCAGACAGCTGCCACGTGCAAGCTGTCTTGTTGCACGTCTGCAAAAATAAGGAGCTTGTAAATCAGCTGTGGCTCTGAGCACACTGCTTTCCTAGCAAGAGCTCAGTGGAGAGAGCAGTGCTCCGATGTCTGTGGGGGTCGAGCCTCATATTATCGCAGGGCGGCATCTTGAGCAGCATGGGGGCACTTGGGGAAGAAGGCATGCACTTCAGTGTAAACTTGAGGAATTAGCACAAAGGAAAAGCCCGCAGGTACCCTGCCCCCAGGTCAAGAATCAGAATGTAATTCACGGCCGGCGTATTCCAATCCCCACCCACACACCAAGGGCAGGCACCAGGCTGATTTTTTCCAAGCATCATTCTAGAGCGAACACTTCATCCTCCTTGCTGCTCAGGGCCTGGGTCTCCTTCACACACTCTCCCCAACCCAAGCCCTCATCCTTCTTCCTCCTCGGCTACACAGCCTCGGACTTCACCTTCTCTGTCCCGGCACGCAGTGGTAGGTCTCCCTGACAAGTCTTGGTCACATGTGTAATTAACGGTCTGTGTACATCCTGTTCACTCCGCCAAGGTCAAATGAGGCCAGTACGTGGGTCCGGCTCGCTCATTGCTCATAGTCGCCCCTGGGCATGGCAGTTTGTGCTTAAATGGCTGTCAGATCAATACATTATTCCTTCTTTCTCATCAAGTATGAATGCCAATATTAGGACCGCCGTTGACCCATACAAAGAACTTTGTAAACTAGGAAAAAAAAAAAAAGGGCACTTCTTCCATACACTTGGGCTAGATTTGTTCCCGCATAGTCTTGAAACAGGCTGCCCTCTGCTGGACAAATGTGGGAAGTGTACAAATGGATTATGTCTCTGAGGTGACTAGGAGCCCGCCCCAAGGCCCCCCAGCTTCCACCCCAGCACACCCAACCAGCACCTTGAAAGGGAAATCCTTGCTCAGTGCACATCCTATACAACCATATGCAGAGGCCATGATAACAATGTAATTTACTGTTAGCAAGGCACTTTGTTCTGTGTTACCATTTAATCCTCAAATAGGTGTTTTTCAGCCCCTTTTACAGATTCAGTTAGAGCGTAGAAGACTTGCATGAGCTAGAATCAACCTAGGTGTTTTAATCCCAAATCCTTTGTTTTTGGGAGTTCCTGTCGTGGCTCAGCACTAACCAACCCGACTAGTATTCATGAGGATGCAGGTTCAATCCCTGGCCCTGCTCGGTGGGTTAAGGATACCTCACTGCCGTGAGCTCTGGTGTAGGTTGCAGACATGGCTCGGATCCCACGTTTCTGTGGCTGTGGTGTAGGCTGGCAGCTGCTGCTCCAGTCTGACCCCTAGCCCAGGAACTTCCTTATACCTGGGGTGTGGCCCTAAAAAGCAAAGCAAAACAAAACAAAGTCCTTTGTTCTTTACACTGAAAAAAAAATACCCCCTGGTCTTTTTAGGGAACACAGGTAGGAGGCAAGAGTCCAGGCAAATGCTGGCAGCTGTCCATCATCATCCGTTCTCTGCCTCCTTAGCAGGTGGCCCTGGCTGTGACTTCTGATTTACAACGTAATGTCTCTGTGCAGTTATCAGTCATATGATGTAGAGTTTTGTTGAGGTGTTTCTTTTTTGTATATAGGCAACATGTATTTAATATGTTGATATGAGCTGTTTATATATGCTGCATATTAAACCCTTTATCGGTCATATCCTTTGCAAATGTTTTCTCCCATTCAGTAGGCCATCTTCATTTTGTCGATGGTTTCCTTTGCTGCGCAAAAGCTTTTAATTAGGTCCCATTTGTTTATTTTTGCTTTTATGTCCTTTGCCTACGGAGATGGATTTTTTAAAATATTGTTACAGTTTACGTCAAAGAATTTCTTATTTTTTTCCTCTAGGAGTTTTACAGTATCCAGTCTTACGTTTGAGTCTTTAATCCATTTTGAGTTTATTTTTGTATAGGGTATTAGGGAATGCTCTAATTTCATTCTTTTATGTCTAGCTGTCCAGTTTTCCCAGCACCACTTATTGAAGAGGCTGCCGTTTCTCCATTGTATATTTTTGCCTCCTTAATTGCAGATTGACTATAAGTGCGTGGATTCATTTCTAGGCTCTCTATTCTGTTCCATTGATCTAATCTATGTGTCTGGTTTTGCACCAGTACATTGCTGTTCTGATTACTGTAGCTTTGTGGTATAGTCTGAAGTCAGGGCACGTGATTCCTCTAGTTCCGTTCTCTTTTTTTTTTTTTGTCTTTTAGGGCCACACCCATGGCATACAGAGGTTCCCAGGCTAGGGGTCCATTCAGAGTTGTAGCCGCCAGCCTATGCCAGAACCACAGCAATGCGAGATCCGAGCCGCATCTGCAACCTACACCACAGCTTATGGCAATGCTGGATCCTTAACCCACTGAGCAAGGCCAGGGATTGAACCCACATCCTCATGAATGCTAGTTGGGTTCGTTAACCACTGAGCCATGACAGGAACTCCCTAGTTCTGTTCTTCTTTCTCAATATTAAAGTTTTGGCTATTCATGGTCTTTTGTGTTTTCACACCTTTTTTTTTTTTTTTTTTTTTTTTGCTTTTTAGGGCAAACCCACAGCATATGGACATTCCCAGGCTAGGGCTGAATCAGAGCTGTAGCTGCCAGCCTATGCCACAGCCACATCAGATATGAGCCATGTCTGCGACCTAACCCACAGCTCATGGCAACACTGGATCCTTAACCCACTGAGCGAGGCCAGGGATTGAATCCACAGCCTCATGATTCCTAGTAGGATTCATTTCTGCTGAGCCATGATGAGAACTCCTCCACACAAATTTTAAAATTATTTGTTCTAGTTCTGCAAAAACTGCCATTGGTGTTTTGATAGGGATTGCATTGACTCTGTACATTTCCTTGGGTAGTGTGGCCATTTTAACAATATTAGTTCTTCCAATTTGAGATACGGTATACCTTAATATCTGTTTGTGTCATCTTTAATTTCTTTCATCAGTGTCATAGTTTTCTGAGTACCGGTCTTTTACCTCCTTAGGTAGCTTTAACCCTAGGTATTTTATTCTTTTGTATATGATGGTAAATGGGATCATTTCTTTAATTTCTCTTTCTGATAGTTCGTTTTAGTGTATAGAAATTCAGCAGATTTCTGTGTATTAATTTTGCATCATGCAACCTTATCGAATTCACTGATGAGCTCTAGTGGTTTTCTGGTAGTTGTTGAGGCGTTTCTGATAGCATGGAAAAGTCGCTAAAGTCGGGGCCAGCATATCTGAATTCTGGTGCCAGCTCCGCCTCATAACAGTGTGGGAACCATCGGGGATTCTGTCTCCAAATCTGCACCTGAGTCCCCCCACCTGCAAGATCATCATCGTTGCCTTCCCTTTCTTACACGATCCAGTGTGTGTGCTGCTTCTCCTGTTCCCTTAACTAGTGCTCCTCCTGCAGCAACCCACCCCCCTCCTTGGGCCTTTTGTGGACAGATGAGAGTGCTCCGGATCTTTCCCCAGGCTGTCCCTCCAGGCATAACCTTCACCCTGTTGCTTTTCCATATGTCCTGTAAGAATTCCTGGAGTTAGTCTTCCCCATGGCTAACTGGGTTGTTTTTTTTTTTAATTAAATTTATTTTTTATTAGGGCATAGTCGATTTAGAGCATTGAGTCAATTTCTACTGTACAGCATAGTGACCCAGTCATACACACACACACACAGACACACACATTCCTTTTCTCATATTATCTCCCATCATTTTCTATCCTAAGAGATGGGATAGAGTTCCCTGTGCTGTACAGTAGGACCTCATTGCTTATCCATTCTAAATAGAAAGATGCAGACCAGTGGGGTTTTTCCCATTCCACTCTTCCTTGTCTCTGCTAGGCTTTTCTTTTTATTTCCTCCACCAAGCTTTTCATCTATTCCGTAATTGCTTACTTCCTCTCGCAGGCTTCTTGTGTTTGCTCACAGTAATGGTGGAGAAGGAGCCCCATGCACTCTTTCTCCTCCCCTCAGACCTGTTTGCTGAGATAAGAGGTGAGATGAAGCCAAAAGCGGGATTATTGAGGAGAGATCAGAAAGCTGTCTCCCCCTCTTAGGGACAAGGCGGTGGCTTCAGAAGTACTTGGGACCTATGGTCCCTCCTGGCTCAGTGAGCTGCCTGCACCGGGTAAAGCAAGAGGCCCCACCTGTGCCCATGACTCGGCACCCTAGCTTGCTGCCCGGAATCCCCAAACCACCCACTGCTGCCACATCTGCCCCTGGGCACTTTGATGAAGCCTGTGTTCATAGACCTGTATTTACCATAGGGAGTTAGGGAACACAGTTCCATGACACAGAGAACTATGGAAGGTCCCTGCTGCCATAATAATCCCCCTTGGGGTTTTTCATGGTGGTTCAAAGATACCCGTGACTTTGCCTTGTCTCCCAAGTTCGGAACCTGTAGTGGCAAATCCTCTAGTCAACTTTGATGACAACAGCACACACCTGTGTGACCTTGCTGGTAAGTTGCAGAGCCAGGATTACAAGCCCACCCCATCTGGCTCTCACTGCTGTGCTGTCATCCACTGGGTCATATTCAGGGGGCAGACTCTGGGGACGAGTGGAGGAACTGGCCACTCCAGCCGCTGTTGGAGTGGTTCTTCCCACCCCTTCCTTCCTACCGACCTTGCTACAGCCCCTGCTCCCTCAAGGCTGAGCATCCACCAAGGTGCTGCTGGAGGCAACCGCGCTCTCACGTCTCATTTCTCATCTGACTCTACCTAGTTCGTATCTTTCCAAAGCAACTAATGGTTTCTTGGCCATTGATGCTACTCTGATCTGTTTCCAGCAATGCTCTTGCTTTTTCATACATTTTCCTTTGGATCTTTCAGTGTTTGAGACAAGGGAGAGCGTTGGACTAGATGGTCTCCCAGCCTCTCTGCAGAGGCCACATCCTGCCTAACTCCACATCAGCCATGGGAGCCCTTTCCCCTCGCCCCCAAGAAGTAGCTCCTGCAGTCTGTCTTGAACGAATTCACCCACAGTGAGCCTGGGGAAAGGAGAAGCAGAAATTGCTTTTACCCCTTTTACAACTACTTCTGCTGAACCAGAACCCCAGATCCCTCCTCAGGGGTTCTGAATCGCCAGATCTCTCCATAGGCAACGTGCAGACTAGTTTAGAACTCTCTGGGGTTTTCTTTTACTCATTGAGTAAGAAACGGAAGCAATCAAATGAAGGGACAGCAAACAATGAAAACTGACACTGTCCCCTTGGGGCTAACTGTCTCACTCCCGTCTTGGTGAGAATCAGCCAATAAAAGCATGGCAATCAGGCCATTTCTAGCACATGAATGCAAGGAACTAGTCTGGGTAGGCAACTTCCATCAGTGCAGGGATAAGCAGATTGTTAATGGAATAAAGGAACGTTAGGTGATAGTCGATTAGTTTGTGAATTTAAGCACATTCACTGAAGACGTGCAGGATGTTTTCCTAAAGTATTTTATTTGACGTAGTGTTGGTGGGAGTGGTTTTGTTTATTAGAGACCCCTCTGCACACATATCTAGTCTGCTGCTCAGAATGGAAGACTTCCTATAGATTAACCAGAGAATGTTCCCCAAGGCTGTTTACATGATGATTGTTATTACTATTATTAGAAGTCATGGAAAGGGAGTTCCCTGGTGGCTCAGCAAGTTAAGGGTCTGGCATTGTCACTGCTGTGGCACGGGTTCGATTGCTGGCCCGGGAACTTCCCCATGCCGTGGACACAGCCAGAAAAAAAAAAAAAGAATTCTTGGAAAGTAAAATTCCTGAAGGAGATAGAATGAAGTATGAGGAAGCCTAATGTGTGCTTTTCTACTTTCAGAAAAACCTAAGGATGAAACTCTGGATTTTCACTCTCTTACACTTCCTGTGACCTGTGGTGAAGCAAAAGGGATTTTGTATAAGGAGAAAATGAAACAAGGTGAGTTCCCTAATCTTCTGCTCTTTGTAACCCGTAAACGAAGGAACCGCTGGAAGGGAAGAAATATTCAGTCGTGTAATAATTCAGAACACGGCCCTACCAAGCTAGGCTGCAAGAAAAGCAGTGCTTGTTAAGAAGGAATTTTCAAATCCATTAAGTAAAAAAAAAAAAAAGAAGGAATTTTCAACCCTTTCAGTGTCACGGTACACCTGTGACCAGGCCACTCCCCTCCCTCCTGGAAGTCAGCCATGGACCCTGTGACATATGTCCTTGTCCCACAGAACGTGAATTCTCCCCCAATCCCTCAGCATTCAGGCAGGTGTAGGGACTCCCTTCAGTCTAAGAGAGGAGAAACCAGACACCCCGGCTGCTGCTCCCAACTCGGAGGGAGTCTCTGGACCTGGAGAGGAGTTCCACGCGCGGGGGCCTGGAGTGCAGGGTGGAGTCACAGCAGACGGAAGTGGATCCAGAATGAGCTGTCTTTACCTTACAGGATCCTCAGAGAAGTGCATTCAGAATGAGGAGGGAGTTTGGTTCACCCCCAAAGAATTCGAAATTGAAGGAAAACGGAAACAGTCCAAGTGCTGGAAGCGGAGTGTGCTTTGTGGAGGAAAGACCCTAGAATATCTGATAAAGGTACTGTGATGACAAGGGACACAGAGTGACAGGTTTCATTTCTCCAAGGATGATGACTGCGATGGCAATAACAGAAGGGTGAAGGAACTCCCGTTAGGATTCCACAGCATGACTGAGAAAGAGCTAAACAGTCAAAGAAAAATGTTGTGGCTGAGAAAATTGGGGACACAGTTGTGGTGCTGATGGTGGAGAACTTTAAATGCAAGCAAAAGGTTTTGAGATAGGAGGAACTTAAGAAGCTTAGCCTGGTGGGATTGGAGGAGGTGGGCTGGAAGGAAACTAGATGAAGACATAGACCTTTGTGATAGTGTCCTTGTATCCTTCGCCCAATAAAAGCTTCCTCAAAGGGCTCTTCCTGGACCCCTCAGTGAAGCATTTCCAGACCACCTTGGCCATGGGCGGTCCTTCTTCTGCACGGCAGCAGCACGCGAATCCATCCTGAGAGCAACAAACAAGGGTACTAGACATTGTGATCCCAGAGCCCAACACAAAGCCTCTTAATAACACACCCAAAAAATGATCCCTGGGATAAAATCGTAAGGATGTCATCTAGAGAAGAAGAGCTGGGAAGGAAAAGGGGTGGGTGGGAAAGGCTCTGGGAGAGAACCTGTCTCAGGTTTGGGTAGCAGGGGAAAAAATGAAGTCCAGAAGAAGAACCTGTTGGAGCAGGGAGCTAATTTTCTTTTAGACCTCTTGGGTTGGAGCCCCAGTAGGCTGTCCAGGTACATATACTCACTAGGAAGTGGGAACTTGGATATTTATACAAGAAGAGCCTCCAGAACCACTCATTCGTTGACCTGTTCTCTGTTTCAGAAAGGACTTTTGATCTGTCCTCCAAAGAGAAGTCTCAAGAGAGAGGTAAATAGCAGGTGAATTTCTACCACACTCCCAGTGACCCTGTTGCAGACTTTCCATGTCCCAAGGCTCAACTGCAAGTCCATGACTTTCCCAGCCCCGAGTCACCTTTCCATTTCTGCACTTATCTTCACAACGGCTGTTTTAGCACACTGGTACTGTGTGTGCTTTCATAGTTCATTTAAGATGGAGAAGCAAATAACTTTTTAAAATGAAGACTAGGACAGAAGCATATGCTTTAGGGAAAGATCTGTATATTTGGATGATTACCAACCAAAGGTGTCTGATAAAGAGTGCCCTATTTGAGGGAGTTCCCATCGTGGCGCAGTGGTTAACGAATCCAACTAGAAACCATGAGGTTGCGGGTTTGATCCCTGGCCTTGCTCAGTGGGTTAAGGATCCGGCGTTGCTGTGAGCTGTGGTGTAGGTTGCAAGATGTGGCTCGGATCCCGCGTTGCTGTGGCTGTGGCGAAGGCCGGCAGCTACAGCTCCTGTTAGACCCCTAGCCTGGGAACCTCCATATGCCACGGGTGCGGCCCAAATAAGGCAAAAAGACAAAAAAAAAAAAAAAAAAGAGTGCCCTAGTTTGAAAAGTAAATACGGTATTGAAATAGACAAGAACAATATGAGAAAGAGTAAGCAGCTCATCCTTGATGACACTCCAGCAGTTCCTCAGTTCAACATGCTCGCTCTCAGTAGTTCCAGGATGGAATAATGTGTTTGAGCTGAGCTTTGTCTCTGCAGAGCCTCCTTCCAGGTGAAAATGGCAGCCATCATTGACTATACCTACTGCTCCTCCTCAACTGTATTAACTTGCTTAAATGTATCTTCTGGACCCAAGTCCTAGTCATGAGCTCACAGTGAGAGAGGCGGTGGTGCCTCTCCCATCTTGCCCTGAAGGTTGGCATGACCCTTGGTTGGATTCATTCAAAGTTTGTAAGGTAGTGGTCCCTCAAAGCTGTTTATTGTATAAACCACCTTTCTCATGCTGGTTTGAAACACCTTGATATGTTTAGGGAGGCTCCTTGTAATAGCTAAAACAACAACAACAACAACAACAAAACAGAAAAACAGGGAAGATTGCAAATGTCCATCAATATTATAAAATAAGTGGATACATTGGCAGGATGGTATTTGGGAGGGGAAATGCATGGTTTGAAGGTAGAATCATCCTCTGGTTGACGGAAAAGCACTCGAGAATTTTGAGCTCAGGAAAGCTTCAGGAAGCTTCATCTGGTCATAATATGTATGGAAGGAGCCCGGTTTTGTTTATATGAAAACATAGGGTTATGACTGAAAAAAACATCCGAAAGAATTGGTTATTTGGGGAATGGGATCGTAGGGGACATTTGCCTTCCATATTATATATTTTCGTACAGGTGAAATTTTTATAATAACCATCTATAACTTTTGTAATGATGAAAAAATAAAGATATTGAAAATTCAGATCATTAGTCAATGGCCCCAATGTTACACTTCCTTCTTATTCATAAAACCACATGCCAGTAAATAGTTACCGGGGGCACATTTGGCCTGACCTTTTGGTCCCCCCGCACCTTGAGGGGCCACCTTTGGATAAAGAAAGTGAAGTTTAGTTCTGATTATGCACAGACCAACACAGGCCTTTCCCCAGCAATGGTACCCAGCATACCGCTGTCTCTGCAGGATACCCAGTCTTCGCTGGCGTCTGGTTCTGCTTACGTGTACCATCAAGAGACCTGGTGCTGATACTACACACACGTGTTTTGTGGCTGCCCTGCAGGGTGCCGCTCCCAGGAGCCAAGGCCAAGTGGGCAGCTGGTGCAGAGAGTAATGGGATCAGGGCCTCTGAGAGCTTCGGTCTGCAGAAGGGCCCAGGATCTCGCCAGCAGCTACTACGCTAACGGCATAGAGTGTGGGACTGACAGATTTTGCTTTTCAGTTTTTTTGGTTTGGTGGTGGTTTTTTACCATTTTGGACAAATTCTAGAGCCTTTTGTGGAAGGGGTCCCCATTCAAACGGGGCTGATTTCCAACTAAACAGCTTAAATGGGGATAAGTAAAATCTGCAAATGAGCAATCTGCTACCTTCAGAACCTTCAGAACTCCAAAGGCCTAAAGGATGCTGGGCAGTCGCTGTGGGACTGAGTGTCGTGAGGGTCATAATTGTTTCTGGACAGTGTCGGGGATGAAGCAACCCTCAGATGACAAAATGATGCCCAGAAGTGTGCCGAACTGGTAGGCTCTGGTCTCTGTGTGGGGTGACGACACTCCCCTTTCCGTGAGCTCCTTTCCGAGTAACTGTATGTTCTAAATGACGGTGTCAAATGAGAAGGATGTCACCGGTGCGGTGTCACATACCTGTGCTCCTGGGAGAAGTCAGATGCAGTTAAGATCTTGCCTCAGAGCCTGTGATGGCCAATCTGTTGATACCCCGTGGTAGCCGTCCCTGCAAAGCACTTACCAGGTGCTAAATGGATGGCGTCAGTAATTGTGACGTTACCCGGCAGAGAGATCTTATGGGTGGGGCTCCTTTATGACTAATTGTATCCTATTAAATTTAAACTTAAACGAGGTATCCTTTTAGGGGAGTTACCAAACATGAAACAGAGGACACACAAGTATGCCCCATCTTAACCAGGGAAACTGTAGCCTCACCTAAAGGCCCCAGGGTCATGACACCCATTGCCCTAAAATATCCAGCCGTGGGCATGGATGCTCCGACCCAACAAATAATAAAGTAAAATAAAATGAAATCGTTGACACAATCAGCTTCACAAAATGGAACCCCAGGCCCATCTCCGCTGTTAAAAATAATGAGCAGAACCAAGTATAAATTAAAGAGGACCCTCAAGAATGCAAACTCATCGCACAAGATCTATTCAGAGCAGGAGTGATTAGCTCTATTTATTTTCTGTTTAACCAACCAATTTGACCTGTTCTTAAACTTGGAAAGGATCAGTGGTGCCTCTCGGCAGAAGGCTGCCAACTCAGCATGCAGCAGCACAGCTCACAGAGTAAGCCAGCAGGGAGCAGAGCCAGTTAGCAAACCAAAGCAAGAGAAGAAAGTCCGGGGGTAGGGGGTGGGGGGTAGGGGGTCTCCCAGATCTCTGCTTGCACCCCATTGTCTTGTTCTTGCATGAAGGGAAGTGAGATCAGCCTTCCACCCAAGACTGGGTTGGGATTGAAACCAGAGAGGCAACGCATGGTGTGAAACCAGAGCAAATGGTTTATTACTCACATACTGACTTTCTGGGGAGAAGCAAGACAGGCACCCATGCTGATGAAAATGGCTTGAGCTAAGAGAGGGTGTACCCCAAGGTTTTATTATGGTTAGGAGGGGGGCTGAGGTGAGGACTCCCTTGCTGGGCAGGTGTGTCTGTCTTGAACTTCTCACAGTGAAGGAGGGAGGGCGAACATGAACTCTCCATCAACTTGCCCAGATGTGCCAAGAGGAGAAGTTGGGCTTAAGCAGTCAGTGGTCAAATATAAAAACCAGAGTCAGACTCTCTATTACAGGATGTGATTGTGGGGATGTAGGTCCTTTCTCTATCGTTTTTCCTACCATGTGTGTGCTGGGCACTTTCATGCCAGAGCATGGAGGTGCGGGGCAGGTGTTGCCAAAACTCGGCCTCTGTCCACTGGTGCCAAATAGGAACTAGAAGACAAAGCTTTGGGTGCGGGAGAAAAAGATTGCTTTAGTACTTTGCCCAGCAAAGGGGACCACAGCAGGCTAATGCCTTGAAGTCTGGGCCCCCCTTGGAAGAGATTAGGAGGCGGTTTCATAGCTTGAGGAGTGGGAAATAGGGCCACAGGTAAGGATCAGGGTAGAGACAAGCTGGCATTGTTTTTCAAAGCCGGTGTTTAGGACTGTTTCTGGTGGCCCTCCTTCCTCCCAGAATGAAGACAGCTTCATCCAGTACTTCTCCCATTTGTTGGGGGTTTTAGTTCAGCGGAAAGGCTCAAAGATATTGTTATCTGTATCCTTAACGTGGAACCAGGACCCTGCCCCAAGGCTGCGCTATTGTCTCTCGACTGCTCCTCCTTGTTCTCTGCATCCCCTCCCTTTCCTGATGAGCAACTGCCCTTTGGAACTCAGGGAAGATCTTGGAAGCTGAAGCTTATTCCCTAAAAACAAGATCTGGAGGACACGGAGCCCCACAAGGCACTAGCTCTGTTACACGGGGGCCTCAGGGCTCTGGATCCAACCAGAGTCTCCACCAGGAGGAGTGGGTAGTCCTGGGCTACCTGGGGAACTGGTGTCTGTACTCCGGACCAGGGCAGGCCAGGTGTCCAGCCAGAGGCCGGCCAATGGCCATGGAATGTCAATCCCGAGGACAGAGAAAAGCGGGCTGGCAAGTTCAGGTTGAGACGGCCAGAAAGATTCCTTGAACTCTGGGGTCTGAGGAGGCCCTGGGGTCTAGTAAGCGTGTGTGAGGGTGCTCAGGAAGCCTCCGCAGTGAAGAGAAATGAACGCTGTCCCTGATCAGGAAGAATTTTCACTCTGGCCAAGTGGATAGTTTTTCAAAAAAAAAAACAAAAAACGTTTGCATCCCTTATGCCCTCGTCCAGGTTCTCATATTTGTGTCATGGACAGCTGAGCGTAGTGGCGGGGTTTCTCTCCTTAGATGTACGGATTCTCAGCCCCTTCAAGCCTTTGCTCTCCATCCTGATGGTCTATTTCCCACCTTTTCACCACCCGCCATCGGTCCGGGGCAGACAGTACCACGGGCAGGCACAGGCGAGAGGACCCGTCTCCTGACTCCTACCTTTGGTGCCGAGAAGATATTCCTACCGCACAGCACAGGGAACTATGTCCAGTCTCTTGGGGCAAAACATGGTGGATGAGAGTATGAGAAAAAGAATGTGTATATGTATACACTCATTCTTTTGCAAACATATATATACATTCATTATATACACACATTCTTTTACATACATACACACTTTCATTTTAGATATACATACGCATTCTTTTACATGCATACATTCATTACACAAATACACACATTCTTTTACATACATACATTCACTATATATACATTCTTTTACATACACACATTCATTATATATACTTTCTTTTACATACATTATATATACATTTTTTACGTACATGCATACATTCATTATACATGCATTCTTTTACATGCATACATACATTATATATTTACATACATATAATGACTGGGTCACCATGCTGTAAGCAGAAATTGACACAGCACTGTAAATCAACTATAAAAAAAAGTTCCGGTGTTTGGTGTGGACCCCCCACAGCCTGGGTGTCCGTCTTGTGGGCCTGGGAGCTGAAGGGAGGGGGCACTCCTGCCTGTGGGTCTTTATCCCAGAGTAAAGATCATGTTCCTCACAAAAATCACTTGTAGAGTTTACGAGATCACATTTTAAAAAAGACCCCTATGGTTTCTCAGGGCCCCCAGACATGTACAAGCTGCTCTCTGTCTGTGTGTCTGTCTTTCCGTGTGTCAGCATGACATCAGGGACAGAGCTGCCCTCAGCTAGCCTGGGACGGCCTCCGGCAGAAGTGAATGGTTCTGACCCAGGCACAGCCGCCTGGGGGCCCGTCTGGCTCAGGTACTAATTTGCTTTGACTGCAGAAAACATTCCTCCTTTCCAGGGCTGTAAAAGGAGGCAGTTGACCAAAGTTGTGTTTTTTTTCCAATTTGGTGTCCTTACACACACGGGGCATCCCACTGAAATGCAGATTTCCATTCAGTAGGTCTGTGTTTGTAGCTGGCAACCAGACAATGCCTAGGCCGCAGGTCCTCAGACCACACTTTGGGTGGAAAGGATTCAAATGAGCTTCCAGGAGTTCCCCTTGTGGCGCAGCGGAAACAAATCCGACTAGGAACCATGAGGTTGCGGGATCGATCCCTGGCCTCGCTCAGTGGGTTAACGATCCGGCGTTGCCATGAGCTGCGGTGTAGCTTGCAGAAGGGGCTCGGATCTGGCATTGCTGTGGCTCTGGAGTAGGCCGGCCGCTACAGCGCCTGGGAACCTCCACATGCTGCAGGTGCGGGCTTAAAAAAAACAATAATAATAAAAATAAAAAATAAATGAGCTTCCAGCCCCTTCCAGCTCTGACGATCTGTGGTTCAAGTGGCGATGTGACAATTCTCGGCCTCTGCTCTTCCGCGATCGCAAGGCCGGGCTGGTCCTCCATTCGGCTTCCTCCCATCCATCCCCGGTCCATCAGGCCGAAAGCGTCCGGTGGATCACACATTGTCTCCCCCCTCGTAGCCGGAAAACTCCAAGGAATGTGAGGTGTGCTGTAGAGGGGGACTGCTGCTCTGCTGTGACACTTGTCCAAGGGCCTTTCACGAGGACTGTCATATCCCACCCGCGGCGGCCAAGAGGTTAGTGAGCGGCAGCCGGCTCCTGCGCACGCGCGCTCCGCCCAGGCTCCGCCCCCCGTCGCTCCTCTCCAGACGCAAGAGCAGAACCCGGAAGCAGCTGGCCTTGGAGGGACCCAGCGCATCCTGGTGGGGCAGCGGTCCCGATGGCCTCTGATCTCAGTGTCTCTGATCCTGTGGCTACGCCACCGTGACCCCACGCTGCCAGTGTCCCCGGGAGAGGTCCTTTCCTAGTTTTATAAAGCTGACTCCTGTCCAAGGGGGGTTAGAGATGAAAAACACCATTGTCTGTATTCTACGATTATTCAGAAAAGGCAGGAAACAGACAAGGCCTGGTTCCCTGGTTTCCTCAGGCTGTCAACAGGCTGAGGGAGCCTGGGCGGGGGAGGGTGGTTAAGACCCGGTTCAGATGCTGGAGCCTCGTGGGCGGGGCTCCTTGTGCCCCCAGCAGCTCAGGGCGGGGAAGGGGGGCCCACCCCTCGCCCCCACGCCACCCTCCGTGCACTGACACCTCTGTTCCTGCCTTGATGGGGGAGCCCTCTTGGGGGGGTTCTTGGAGAGTCTGGGAGGCGGCTCCTTCTTCCCCGGGCTGTGCCCACCAGCCATTCCTGCCAGGAAAAGCGGTGGCTGCTGCGCGGGGCCTTGTCCTCGTTCACTTAACGCTTGACCCCTCAGGAGGCCTTGGAGTTGCACCTTCTGTCGCATGAAGGAATCTTCCAGAAGCCAGGGGTGTCGTGGGGAATCTGAGGGCCCGGCCAGGCAGATGCCGCCCGAGGAGCAGTTGGTGAGTCGGGGCAGGGAGGGGGTGGGAATCCCAAGGCTTTGGTTTTCCCTTCAAAACGGGCAGAGGGTCTGGGGGAGGGCACCCAAGGGGAGCCTTCGGTGTATCGCTTCAGATAGAACTTTGGGGCCCAAAAAGAAGACAAGCAATTTGACCACCAACTCCCTCCCGCATCCCCCCTTTGGCCAGCGCAGTCAGAAGGCACTTGTGCTTGGCTGCCTCTGCTTGTGGTGCACGGGCAAAGCCTTGGCTTCACTTCCTCTAAACTGCTTTTCACTTCAAAGCCCTCTTTGCGTTTTACAGAAATGTGAGTTTCTCCTCTTGAAAGCCTACTGTCATCCACAAAGCTCTTTCTTTGCGGAAACCCCACGCAATGTAAGTCCTATGTGCCGATTCTCAGCCTCCGGGCAATCTGTCTCAGGTTAAACTCCTTCTAGAAGTGTGGCCTGTGAGTCTTGCAGGAGTATCTGTTTGCAGAGAGCAGAAGGTTTCCCACAGGCTCTGGAGAGGGGTTACCTGGTTCCAACCCCACTGCCTGGTAGCGCTGGGACACGAGTTGCTTCAATTCCGATGTTTCTCAATTTCTCCTTCTCTTCCGTGGGAGTGTCTTTCTTACAAAGAGCTTAAGGCTGAAGGCACAGGCTCAGGAGACTTGAGCGTGGGTTCAAGTCTAGTTCTACCTGTTTTTGGCTGTGCAATCTTGGGTTGGTTACTTAACCTCTCTATCCCTCGGTTTCTCATCGATAAAACGGGGCCAGTTATAGTTCCAGTGTCTTAGGGTTGTTTTGGAGATGGTCTGTTAATATTACGGCATTGCTTAGATCAATGCCGAGCTCGAAGACGTCCAGTGTTACTGTCATTTTTAGCCTGAAAGTAAAGGCTTGTGTTGGATCCGTTCCCGTGATGACCCAGAGAGTGCTGACATGGGAGTTCCCATTGCGGTGCAGTTGAAATGAATCCGACTAGTATCCATGAGGATGCGGGCTCGATCCCTGCCCTCGCTCAGTGGGGATCCAGAGTGGGGATCCAGAGTTGCCCTGAGCGGTAGTGTAGGTCACAGATGCAGCTTGGATCTGGCGTGGCTGTGACTGTGGCGTAGGCTGGCAGCTGCATCTCCGATTCAGCCCCTATCCTGGGAACTTCCATGTGCCTCGGGTGCGGACCTAAAAAGCAAAAAAAAAAAAAAAAAAAAATAGTGTTACCATCATCTCTACAATGGTTTTGTCCCTAGATTCGCGATTACAGTGAGCCCTTTAAGGAGGCCATGTGGCTGGACCTGGTGAAGGAAAGGCTGACCGAGAAAGTGTACACAGTGGCCTGGTTTCTGCGGGACATGCGCCTGATCTTTCGCAACCATCAAACGTTTTACAAGGTAATGGGCATTTCCTGCTTCCTTTTCACGTCCTTCCCGCTCTCTCCTCATTTCTAGGACAGCAGAGCCTTGCAAGAATTGTACCCAGTCTCGTCCCAGGGAGAGGGCAAAAAGACAAGGCTCTTTTGGGATTTTTTTTTTTTTTTTTGCCTTTGGTCATTTTAGGGCCACACCCGTGGCATGTGGAGGTTCCCAGGCTAGGGGTCTAACAGGAGCTGTAGCTGCTGGCCTACATCCCAGCCACAGCAACGCGGGATCCGAGCTGCGTCTGCTACCTACACCACAGCTCACGGCAACGCCGGATCCTTAACCCACTGAGCGAGGCCAGGGATTGAACCGGAAACCTCATGGTTCCTAGTCGGATTCGTTAACCACTGTGCCACGACGGGAACTCAGACAAGGCTCTTTTGGAAGGTAACTGGCTCCAAATGCCAGAGGGGGAGAGAAGAGTGTCGGAAAAACAGCAGGAGTTCCTACTGTGGCTCAGTGGTAATGAACCCAACTAGGATCCATGAGTACTCGGGTTCCATCCCTGGCCTCGCTCAGAGGGTTAAGGATCCAGTGTTGCCGTGCGCCGTGGTGCAGGTCGAAGATGTGGCTCTCGGATCCCGTGTTGCTGTGGCTGTGGCTGTGGCACAGGCTGGCAGCTGTAGCTCCGATCGAACCCCTAGCCTGGGAACTTCCATATGCTGCAGGTGTGGCCCTAAAAAAAATAATAATAAAATTAAAAAATAAAGACAGAGCAACAGGCAGGACAGGGAAGGATCCTAGTAAATGGTACCTGGGGAATAAAAATCCATCCTCAGTTCCAGAGAGGCCGGATGGTCAAATTCATCCTGCCTCCTTGTCAAAATGGTGCACGCAGTTTATGCTTGTGTGGTCCTTCATGCCTCAGAAACACAGAAATAAGAGTTCCCATCGTGGCGCAGCAGAAACGAATCTGACTAGGAACCATGAGGTTGTGGGTTCGATCCCTAACCTCGCTAAGTGGGTTAAGGATACAGTGTTGCCGTGAGCTGGTCACAGACGTGGCTCAGATCCCGTGTTGCTGTGGCTGTGGTGTAGTCTGGCGGCTACAATTCCAGTTAGACCCTTCGCCTGGGAACCACCATATGCCTTGGGTGTGGCCATAAAAGTACAAAAAAAAAAAAGAAACACAGAAATAAATGAATTAAATACAATGAGCTGAGATAAATTAAACTTTTAGGATGTTCAAGCTAGGATTTTTTTTCTTCTCCTGAATTTCCAGTTGGACTCAAATGTCCAGATTTGCCCTCAGCTGGAACTGAATCCATCTTTCGTTGTACGGAGGGTCAACTAGTTGAGCTGCCTTGCGATCCAAGGCATTCTTAACTTTAGTTTGTTGAGTTTATCCTGATTTTAACTTGTACAAATCTTTCTTGGGTGAATTCTCATCTCTGCCTAGCCTCCTTCTTTCCCTGCCTGCCACGAGTTGGCATGTCCACGAGTCACAGACTGTAAACTGGTGTCCACGCATGGAGCTGCAGGGAGAGAAGGTCAACCCAGGGAAACCCTCAATGCCTGGCACAGTCTTAGCCTTGGAGGATGGAGTGGGCTTTCAAGAAAAACTTTATCCAGGAGTTCCTATCGTGGCTCAGGTTAAGAGTCTGACTAGTATCCATGAGGGTGTTTTTTTTTTTTTTTT
>PVHT021183553.1:7087411-7135095 GCA_004024745.2 Catagonus wagneri
GGCATTTGGTTGTAGTTTTGCTGTTTTTCGGGAGAGAAGTTGAGCTCCAGTCCTTCTATTCCGCCATCTTCTGTGTGTGTCATGAGGGTGTGTTTGATCCCTGGCCTCGATCAGTGGGTTAAAGGATCCAGTGTTGCCTCTAGCTACAGTGTAGTTTGCAGATGCGGCTCAGATCTGGTGTTGCTGTGGCTGTGGTGTAGGCTGGCAGCTGCAGCTCTGATTTGACCCCTAGCCTGGGAATTTTCATATGCTGCAGGTGCAGCCCAGAAAGAAAGGAAGAAAGAGAGAGAAGAAAGAAAGAGAAGGGAAGAAAAGAAAAAGTTTATCTGTTTTGCACCCAGCTCAGGCTTTCCAGGGGTCAAAATCAGCTCTTTGTTAGGTCCAAGTTAACAAAGAGGCAGAGTCTCATGCATTTGAACAGTTGAATGGCAGCATCTTCCTGGCCATTCTGCCTGACTGCTGGGGAGGCATGATATTCGGGAAAGGGAGGGCAGGCTCTTAAAAAAAGTGTGAGTGATTTGATGGTCATAATCTTTGATCCTTATTAGACCTCTGAATGTTTGCTTTTTTCTCTTTCAGGCTTCTGACTTTGGTCAGATAGGACTGGATCTAGAGGCAGAATTTGAAAAGGACCTCAAAAAAGTGCTTTTTGTTCATGAAGCCAAATAAGAGCAGCTTCCAGGTTCCTTCTTGGTCCTGTTCTGGAAGGACTAAGGCACCCCAACTTCAAGATCCACATGATGATTGCCTGGCCATCCTTTGATTGCCAAGGAGTAATTGGCCCCCCAGATCCAGATCTTTCATAGCATTATCACACCGCCCACATCCTTTCATGGTTTTTCTATGTTTTGCACCTCAAAAAATTGAATATTTTCTTAATACAATTAAATACCCCATCACAGCGCACATTCTCCCTCATTGTCTCATAAATCTTTTTATAATTGATTTGTTTGACTTGGGATCCAAACCACTTCCACACATTGCATTTGACTAGCCTGTTTCTTGAGGCCCTTTTAACCTATAAATTCCCCTCTGCCTTTTCCCCTTGCCTCTGCTCACTGGATGACCTTGGGTCTTTGTCCTATAAAGTTTTCCACATTCTGGATTTTCCTGTATTCCTATGGTGGCAGGTTGTTTTCTCCCTGGCATTTTTTTGTAAACTGGAAGTTAGATCTAGAGGCTTGCTTAGATTCAGGTTTGCGGTGGGGGTGTGAGATTCTGATTCTCTTTTTAGTAAACAGACTTCACAGAGGGGATCTGTATATTCATTTTTAAAGTTAGGATTGGCCCAGCAGGTTCAGGTGTTATCATTTATTATAACCCATTTACTATACATCATCCTTTCCCCTAATGACTTTAGTGGCCACTGAACTCCTTTCATTAGGGTTTGCAAGATGACAGTATTTAGATTCTACTATTCCTTCCGTATGTATTAGTCAGGATTCTTCTACAACGAGCTTCCCTTTAACAATATTTGGTTTTCTGGAAATATAGTTTGTGTAGAAATTGCATGATAAACACTGGATTCTTTTTTTTTTTTTTTTTTGTCTTTCTGCCTTTTCTAGGGCTGCACCTGCGGCATATGGAGGTTCCCAGGCTAGGGGTCTAACAGGAGCTGTAGCTGCCAGCCACAGCCACAGCCACAGCAACACGGGATCTGAGCCGCATCTGCAACCTACACCACAGCTCACGGCAACGCCGGATCCTTAACCTACTGAGCAAGGCCAGGGATCGAACCTGCAACCTCATGGTTCCTAGTTGGATTCGTTAACCACTGAGCCACGACGGGAACTCCAACACTGGATTCTTTATTCAAAGTGTTGAGATTAGTGAATTGTTTCCCTAATAGCCTCTAAAGATAAGCAAGAGTTTTTTTTTCCTTTAAAGTATCTTGAACTAATGGATTGAAATATATTTAATGTGCTTTAAACCATTGCAGTTAATCTCTCTCTCTTTTTTTTTTTTGCTGCTCAACTTTCCTGTTTTCAGTAAGTGAAGGTCTCTTCAAGTAGGCTCCTGGGTGGTTTTAAAATGACCCCAGCACTCTTTGATAATGTATCAGCTATCTATTGCTGTGTAACAAATGATCCCTGTAAGAAATTGGTTTAGCACGGAAAGAGGGGAGAAAGAAATGAGCAGGGGATACATGCAAAAGGCAGAGATCATGATTTATCAGAGAATTTGGCTCCCGGGCGAGGTTCCGTGACTCTTGGGCATGGAGTCAGGGAAGTCGCGCCTGGGTTGGGGAGCGCAGGGGTTTTTAAGCCTTGTTGGTTCTGGGTCTGGATCCGGGTAGTGCCTTTGCTGAATTAGGCAAGGGACCACCGTGTCCCTAGGTGATTGGTTGGGGGTAGGCGTTTGGGGGCTTTCCGGGTAGGTGTGGCTTCGATTGTCCATTGGCGCAGGTGGGGCTGGCAGCCTATCTTCCCGCGCAGGCTTGTCCGTTCCTCATGGGGCCTGTTTGAAATGAGGGGTCTCTTTGCCATTTGGGGGGCTGCTACCCGTCCCCGCCGGCCTAACAATCCCAATGTTTAGTGGCTTAAAGGAGCAATCACTTCATTGCTCACCCTTCTGTGGTTCAGGAATTCAAGTGGCGCCACGTGTGGATGCCTTATCCTTGTTCCACATGGTTTTGACTAAGCCCTTTCATGCTTGCGCAGTGTAGCTTCTGCCAAAATGCCGTGGGTCCAAGCAAATCACAGAAGGAGGGGAAATAGGCTGTACCTCTTGACTGGGATGAATGACAAAGTCCTATTTCAAAGGGAATGTTGGTTGGGAAGAAATGTTGCCGCCGTCTTCGGAAATACTCTCCCATAGTCCTCCCTCTGACTGCAGCAATGCACATCCTTCCCACATGCAAAGGACAGTCACTCGCCTGCCCCAAGAAGTCTCACTCATTGTGGCCTTGGAGCAAAGTGTAGCTCTCATCATCTAAATCAGGTTCAGATCAGGTAAGTTTCCTTGGGTGTGGTTCACTGGATGGGGCTCCACAGGTGCACCTTGCCTGGAACCAAAGACCTGTGAACAAAGGTCCATTTAGTCTCCCACATATAATGGTGACACGGAGACATGATAACCACTGTAGACACTTGAATTCAAATGGGGGAAATGGGTAACACATACCAGTCACTGGCCCATAGCAATTCAGAAATCCAGTCAGGTACATTTTGCCAGGTCCCTCTATCCCAGGAGAGAGAACATTCCTTGAGAAGCCCACAATGTATAAATATTATATTCCTGTAATTCCCATTCAACCCCACAGGTTTCCTCCATGACTTTCTCCAGTCAATACTGGTATCTTTCTGCTCCCACAGTGTATTCACTCATTTGCTCAGCTCTAAACTACAGCAATAGCAGTTTCAGAATTTCTATACTCACACCACTATGGGGGGAAAGAAAACTAAGTTGATTTCTAAATTTGCGTGGAATTTATTTTTGTTTCCATTATGTATTTAATATACCATTGCAGAGAGTCTTTTTCTGGATTTTGCATTTGTATTTGTAAATGAGATTGGTTGGTAAGTTTTTGTATATTTCCCTAGTCAGATTTATAGTTATCCTAGCTTGGTAAAATAACTCATAAACTTTTTTATGTTCTGGAATAAATTATAGCCATCTTAAATTAAACTTCTCATAAAATGATATAGCCTAGAGGACTTTGGGGAGGTAATATTGATCACATACTCTACTTTTGCATGGTTATTAGACTCTTCAGATAGTCTATTGCTTTTATTTATTTATTGTCTTTTTTTGCCTTATCTAGGGCTGCACCTGTGGCATATGGAGGGTCCCAGGCTAGGGGTCTAACAGGAGCTATAGCTGCCGGCCTTCACCACAGCCACGTCTGCAACCTACACCACAGCTCACGGCAACGCCGGATCCTTAACCCACTGAGCAAGGCCTGGGATCGAACCCACAACCTCAAGGTTCCTAGTCGGACTCATTAACCACTGAGCCACAATGGGAACTCCAGTCTGTTGCTTTTAGAATCAGTTCCATGGTTATCTTTTTCTAAGGAGTCATGATTCGCATTTGTGGTTTATAGTTGGTCTTATTTTGGTCATATTATTTTTATTCTTTCTCTTTTGAAAATGTTCATGTTTTGGAGTCCTCTGTTGGCCTAGTGGTTAAAGGCTTGGCATTGTCACTGCTGTGGCTCAAGGTCACTGCTGTGGTGAGTGTTCAGTCCCTGCCCTGGGAACTTCTGCATGCCGTGGGCATGGCCAAAAAAAAAAAAAATTCATTTTTTGGTCTACATTTTCTTTGTTTCCATCTTCTAATCCGGAAAGCACTGTAACAGTAATTCTCCTAATATTTATTTGTAAGATTTCCAAATGTATTTTAACTTATTTTTCAAGTGTCAGAGCCAAAAGTAAAATATTTTAATGTGCCACATATTTAAGCACCAAGTGTTTGTCACTTTTACACCCCTTAGCTCCCTAATTCCTATCTATCCACTGTGGAATACATAGATATTCATTATCATGATTCTTTTGTCTTTTACTCTATATTAATTATTTTAATTTTATTATGTCATTATTTTGTTATCTTATATTCTATAAATTATGTCATGTCAAACATCATATAAGTGAAAAGCAAAAATTAAAAATTTATGTTACATGATAATCCATGATAACAATATTAATATTTTCTGTTCTCAGTATTTAATTTTCCCCACTGGTCTTTTCTTGCCAGGACATCTCCGTGCTTTTTTTTTTTTTTTGCTCCACCTTTCTGTCAACCGAGGTATATCTTTAAGTCATTTTAAAAAGAAGAATACATGGGTGTTTAAAAAAAAAAAAAAAGGAATACATGGGAGGTATATTTCCAGAGTCTATATATTTCAAATTGTCTCTTGTTGTTTTCATTAATTAACAGCATATTATGCCACAATGTATGTTTTATCACAACTTCTCACCTTCAAAATTGATTTAGACTGTGTTCCACTGTTTTTGAGTTGTTTTGTCCTATAACCCTGAAGTCTGAGTTCAGCCAGAATTCTGTTCCTTTGTTAGACATAATGTTAACTCAGGTAGTCAGTGCAGGAACGTGAGCGTAGATGCACTCTTTGATGTGGCCTTTCATTAACATTTATGGTTTAAGGGCTCCAGAGAGCAATTCCTCACAGGCCTTGTTTACTCTAGAAAATGTGCCTTCCCCCAAACAGACCATAATCTCTAACCCACCCCTTAATTGACAGAAAAGGAATGAGAGAAATGGTGACCTGGTCCAAGGGAAGAGAAGGACAAAGAAGTCATCAAATTTTGGGGGACATTTCCACCCCTAAGGCCCTCTTGGACAAGGACTGATGTAGGTCATTGAACAAGGCCAATGGGAGAAAACCACATCTTTCTGGCCCCCACGTTGGTGCCCCTCCCCACCTTTAAGAGATAAAAATCCCTATAGGACAGTAAAGAAGGTGGCTCTTCGCCCCCCTCCCAGCAGCCCTGGGAGCTACTTGCTTTCCTTTAATAAAAACTTTGCTTGCTTGCTGCCTGTGTGTTCGCAGAGTTCATTCTTCCACCGCCGTGAACAAGAACCCACATTCCAGTATCATCTTTCTGGGACCATTAGTATGTGGACACATGGAATTCCCCGTGTGTCTCTGTCATTATGTGTCTAGTTATTTTTGACAGGATAAGATTCAATGTAATGTTCTTATCTTCGATCTTGCCTGGCACACTGAATCCAATCCTTTCAATATACGTATCTGATTCTATTTTCAGCTCCATTACATCTTTCTGATCCATTTTGTTCCGGGCTTACTTTCAAGAACATCCATTATCCATATGCTGGCTCTCTGTTCTCTAGTCTCCCTATTTATCACTAAAAAAAGAGGAAATTTCAGAAAGCACTCTTCCTCTTAGGTCATTAGTATGAGACTTAAATACATTAACTTAAAAAAATTGCAGTTCTGTGGTCAATATTTTAAACCTAATGATCTTGTGGCATTTTAACAATGCTAACTGCAAAAAAAAAAATAATAATGCTAATTGCTACCTATTAACCAAGGATATAAACTTATCACAATACTTTTCTTCTCTCAAGACAAAAATAGACAGTCATTGCAAATTGCTAAACTGTTCTGATCGGCCTCCACCCAAGTTCTCCAGAACTGTGAGAAATAAATGTCTGTGGTTTAAGGCACCCAGGCAGTACAAGCTGACTAATACAAGGAGACACACTATCTGAGCCCCTGTCCCCTCCCCCGTAGAAGGTTGGGAAGTGTTCAGCGGGATCTCCCAGCTTCCCAGGGAGGAACTGGGAGAAAGGTGTGCTGCAACTTCCATGTAGGTAGCTACTGTCATAGGCTAATAAAAAAAGAATGCACAGAGATCCATTTAGTTCTTATTTCCCAGTGTTTCTGTTGCTGAAACTCAGCCTCTGTCTGCTGGTGCTGAATAGAAACACAGAGACAGTTTGGGGTGAAGGAAAAAAAGACAGCTTCATTGCTTTGCAGGCAAAGGAAGGTCACAGCAGGCTAATGCCCTAAAGACTGTGCCCCCCATCCCCTAGGAGAGATTAGGCAGTGGTTTTATAGTTTGGGGAGTGGAAAACAGGGCCACAGATAAGGATCAGGGTAGAGGCAAGCTTGCATTATTTCTCAAAGCTGGTGTTTAGTGGCCTCAGGACTGGTTCTGGAGGCCCTCTTCTTTCTGGAATGAAGAATGTTTCATCAAGCACTTCCTCCATCTGCTGGGTGTTTTAGTTCTGCAGAAGGGCTCACTTGGGGAGGGACCAGAACCCTGCCCCAAGGCTGCACTTCTCCTCCCTGGTCTCTGCATCCCCTCCCTTCCCTGATTAGCAGCCGCCCACCCTTTGGAACTCGGGGAGGGTCTTGGAGGCTTAGGCTTATTCCCTAAAAACCAGAAACGCAGGACACAGCTAGGCTTGTGTGCCTGGAAGCCCCACTGGGCACTAGCTTGGTTGCATTTCCACAACAGTGAACTGTGAAATGGACTAATTTCACCTATCATCCAGAAAAGGGTAGAGGCGGTCTGAAGACTTAAACACATGTAGTAAGATTGAATTCCTTTTATGATATGGGAAGGTGACATGACAGATATGGCCATGAAGATGGCCATTCCTGTGCCATTCTGGGAGGGAACAATGGGTCCCTAGAGGTGATGATAACTCCATAGTATAAGCTTCAGATTACCATAGCTCTGAGGGCAGCACTAAAGATTTCTCTTTCTAGCAAAATCTCCGTGCATTATGCTAAAAGGCCCTCCTGCCCGCTGCTTTCCCACTGGGCTTTCAATTATCTTAAATGCATTTGTGACACTCTCATTCTGGCACTGATAAGCTGAATCGGGTCTCCCTCTTTCCTAGCACGGTGCTGTTATGGGGGGGCGGGTGTCTCTAAAGAGTTGTTTATTTCTTTGAGGTTGAAAGTTTCAAGCACTATCAGTTTGGTTGCCATGACAACCAAGACCCCAATCCCTGAACCATCTCTCCCTTTGGCTCCCTTTTGTTCCTGCACAGCTTTCTACACACAAGAGCAGGGTTTGGTTTATTCTGCTTAGCTTAGCTGGTCCTTATCTTTGCCCAGTCCTTCTGAGCTGTAGGCTCAACCCTCCCACTCCCCACCGGCCTTTTGGTTTCTGGCAGCACAGGTCCACCGAGTGTCAGCACCCACCTCTCTTTATGAAACCGGTGTCAGTGACATCCCTGCAGACAGTGCCAATTGTGTCTCTCTGGGAACCCCTTCTAGCCCTGTATCCAGCTAGTTCTCCCTTCCTGGCCCAGCGTGTCCCATTCCTTCCTTTCCCCTCTGGCCAGGTCAGTTCAGGACTGCCTCCACTCAAGCTGTGACACAGGAGGCTATAAATGACTCTTAAGTGGTTCCCTGAAGCTGGGCAGAGCTAAAGCTGCAAAATGGAATACAGGAAAGCTCTCTTGGAGTTCTCATCGTGGCTCAGTAGAAATGAATCCAACTAGGAACCATGAGGTTGCGGGTTCGATCCCTGGCCTCGCTCAGTGGGTTAAGGATCCGGTGTCGTCCTGAGCTATGGTGCAGGTTGCAGACGTGGCTCGGATCTGATGAGGATGGAGTAGGGACAGGTGGTTGTAGAAGTCCCAATAAAGGATCATAGATAGGGAAATCTAGGGGGTGCTGGGAGATCATTGTAAGTTAATAATTGCACAAGAAAGCCATCAGAATGAGACAGGCTTGCTTGACTAGTGGAGGCTCCAGATGTTGGGTGGGGGATGGGACGAGACCTGGATTCAGATTCAGACCTAGAGCAGGAGTTGAGGACCGCCCTTCTGCTGATTTGAATACACACCTTAGGGGATACTAAGGAGGAGATACTGCTGGAAGAAAGAGGAAGAGGCGGTCTTTTCCGACCCCCACTCCCCTTGGATAATAAAGCTAGCCCACCAGATCCTGGGGGCAGAGCTTCCATGCCTGCCCCTTGAAACTCTCACAAGTGTCCTATCCTAATACATTTATGTCTTGCCTATCATTTTGTCTCTCGCTGAATTCCTTCTGCACGGAGGCATGGAGAGCCTGGACCTTAGGAAGTCCAGACACTCGGTGAGTGATTCTACTTTAAAACCAAGGGTTTAAGTCCCCGTCTGGGTTTAGGCTGGGTTTGAGTCCTGGCACATGGGTTCAAGTCCCAGTCTGCGTTCTGGCTAGATTCAGGCCATCAGTGCTGTCAGTTTCAGATCCAGCATCGCTGTGGCTGTGGTTGTGGCTGTGGCCGGCGGCTACAGCTTCAATTCGACCCCTAGCCTGGGAACCTCTATATGTCTAGTGTATGGCGCTTAAAAAAAAAAAAAAGAGGGGAAAAAGAAATTTTTTTTTCTGGAGGAATTGCATATGAAATTATAGTTCCCCCTCCAGCTGATACCAGAAACTCAACCTCGGAAAATCCATTCTTAGGAGCTGGGAAAGCGTGGTCTCCTGGTCAAGCACACCTGCCCTCAGGAGGGTCGGGCTTAACTGGCCGTCAGCACCCAGGCTGAGTGCCTTTCTCAGATGCTTTCGAAGCTTCTGCAAAGCCAAACCCTGCTGGACAAGCTCTCATCCCACAGGTGGGCATGGGGTCTGCTGGTCGGTCCCGCTGGGGGCCTTGGCTCCTCCTCTTCCCTCCCACGAGCCTTGAGGGGCCTACCTGCTTGTCTTTCCTTCGAAAGACGCTCCCTCTCCATCCCATGGGATCTTCTCTACCTGGAATTGGTTGGGTATGTGGGCAGGATTCCCAGCTCGCCCTTCTGTCATTGTCCCTAGGGAAAAAAAGAAAGAAAATCGGAGTTCCCATTGTGGCGCAGTGGGAACAAATCCAGCTAATATCCACAAGGATGAGGGTTTGATCCCTGGCCTCAGTGGGATCCAGTGTTGCTGTGAGCTGTGGTGTAGATGGCAGGCACGGCTCCGATCTGGTGTTGCTGTGGCTGTGGTGTCGGCTGGCAGCTGCAGCTCTGATTGGACCCCTAGCCTGGGAACTTCCATGTGCCACCTATGCGGCCCTAAAAAACAAAAAAAGAAAGAAAAAATAATCACAGGCACTATTCACTTTGCCACTGCGAAGCAACTTGAAATAATGAAATCCAAGAAGCCACTGTCTTGCTCACCTTTCCTCTGGTCTCAAGGGAGTCCTTGCATCTCAGGAGCCATCTAGAAAAACGAACACCACTCAGTGGGGCTTTCCCAGCCTGACTCCTCCGGCCATGTGCCAATGGCTGTCCCAGCTGGATAAAACCAGAGCTAAGACGCATTGACGCTGGGGACATATTTTCCCACGAGCAGCCACTGGCATCTGATTATTCACAGAGACACTGAGCGGGAACTCTCTCCATCATTCAAATGTGACATGGAGGCCAATTTGCCAGAAGAGAGCACGGGGCCTCAAGCAAAGTCTCCGTGGTGATGACAGTGACCCGGGCATGGACGCAGGGCCTGAGGATCAGGGGCAGCTGCGTGTCCACCATGCCGGCTGATGCCAGACCTCATCTGTCCCGCCGCCCTGGGACAGTGTCTCTTTAATGTGGAGTGATGGTCTGAAACACCAAATGCTGTGGCATCTAGTGGGGGAGATGAGGCAGAAACGTCCCTATTTTACAAGGGCGACAGCGAGGTTTCCAGCTTCAGGCACAGCAATGGCTCTCCAGGCTGTGCAGCCCGAGGCAGAGGCAGGCGTCCAGGCACGGTGCTTGCAGCATCCAGATCCCGGGCAGCCACTGTGCCCAGCTGTCAGGGTACTGACGGAGAGGGCTGGCCTTTTGATAGGGTTCTGGACTCGTTCATGGGCCGGTGGAAGTGTCCCGCCGAGCACGGAAACCTGGCCTCTCAGCCCTCAGTAGGTGGGTTCTGGCAGCCAGTGAGAAGAGCCTCAGGTCAACGGGCGTATGTCAGTACTTAAGCTACAGGAAAAGCCAGAGATGCACAGCATAAGCTCACATCCTCCTAAAAAGTCAGACAAGAGGACTGGTCCTAACGTGGGGGCGGGGGAGGAGTTCCCGTCGTGGCTCAGTGGTTAACGAATCCGACTAAGAACCATAAGGTTGCGGGTTCGATCCCTGGCCTTGCTCAGCGGGTTAAGGATCCGGCGTTGCCGTGAGCTGTGGTGTAGGTTGCAGACGCGGCTTGGGTCCCGCGTTGCTGTGGCTGTGGCGAAGGCTGGAGGCTACAGCTCCTGTTAGACCCCTAGCCTGGGAACCTCCATATGCCGCGGGTGCGGCCCTAGATAAAGGCAAAAAGACACACACACACAAAAAAAACATGGAGCAGGGGGAGAAAGGCCACTCCTTGGCACCTGCCAGTGTCCATGGACCCTACACTTTCTCAGATGGAACCAAAGGGCAGATTTAGCTATTTCTTTCTTTCTTTGTTTCTTTCAGGGCTGCACCCGCTGCATATGGAAGTTCCCAGGCTAGGGGTCTAATCGGAGCTGTAGCTGCCCGGCCTACACCACAACCACAGCAATGCGGGATCCTTAATCCACTAAACGAGGCCAGGGATCAAACCTGCAACCTCATGGTTCCTAGTTGGATTCACTTCTGCTGCGCCACGATGGGAACTCCCGGATTTAGCTATTTCAGTATCCGGACCGCGACCCTGTTTATTTACGTAGGCAGTGCTTGAAATCAACGCCATCTGATTCCAGTTCCTCCAAGCAGTTTGCCCTGGACCCTTGAGCCCTGGTTCAGACTCTGTCGGGCAGAGCAGATCGCAGGGAAGATGTTTTCTGCTGTCAGGACAGACGCAGAAGCCAGCTACCAGAGGAGCAGTCACTAGGAACTTCTGCTGGCGATGGTACAATGCTGCTCCACCACCAGGGGGCAGTGTGAGCCCTCGCCACAGACACTAGGTGGTAAAACCCCTGCGGGAACTGAGAACTGGGAAGAACTAGCCAGGGCTTTTAAGGGAGCGAAGGTGCTCTCAGAGGCTCTGTAACTGAGCATCCAGTAACAGAAGAGCCAAGCAAGGGCGTGCGCCAGATCTTCCCCAGATTAGATGAGCTGAGAATAACCAGCTGGACAGTGGTGGTTAGGCACGCGCTTGTGCCTCTGACATTAAGTGCAGATTACCTTGTTGTGACAGAAGGTCCCTTCTGTTCTTTGCCACGACCTCACAGCTAGCATAATGTAACAACCGAGGTGTGATAGGCGACTTGGGCTGGAAAAAGAGCCGTGCAGGCCAGCTGCTCATTTAAACACCTTGGGATCTGGTGGCAGGACCCCCGTGCAGATGGCCAAGGGCATTCTCGAACGTGGATTCTAGCATCTCCCATTTTCAGGAATGACCCACCAGACAGACCCTCCAGAATGTGAAGGTCAAGGATCTGGTAAGGAAGCTGCACCGGTAAAGGGTCTTCAGCCCCAGTAAAGTACATTTGACCACGCAGTGCTGGAGAGAAGTCCTCTGCACATCTGACCACTTCCCATCGAGGGGGTCCACAGACCGCTGCTCCAGAAGCCCCAGGGAGCTTGTGAGGATGCAGGTTCCCAGGTCCCTGGCCCTGGAGGAGAATCTCTGTGATTGAGGCCCAGGAAGAGGTATTTTTAAGAAGTTCTCCTTTTTTTTTTAGGGGGAGTTGTGTCCATTTATTTTTATTTTATTTTTGTTAAGGTATAGTTGATTTTGGAAGTTCCCGTTGTGGCTCAGCAGGACTCGAGTTTGATCCCTGGCCTCACTCAGTGGGTTAAGGATCCAGCATTGCCGTGAGCTGTGGGGTAGGTCGTAGCTGCGGCTCAGATCCTGAGTTGCTGTGGCTGTGGCCTAGGCCAGCGGCTATAGCTGCGATTCGACTCCTAGCCTGGGAACCTCCATTTGCCATGGGTGCGGCCCTAAAAAGACAATAAATCAATAAATCAATAAATCACATGTGTGTTTGTGTGTGTATACATATATATATATTCTCTCTCTCCCTTTTTTTTTTTTGTCTTTTGTCATATTTAGGGCCGTGCCCGCAGCATGTGGAGGTTCCCAGGCCAGGGGTCTAATCGGAGCTACAGCCACCGGCCTATGTCAGAGCCACAGCAACGTGGGATCCGAGCCGCATCTGTAACCTACACCACAGCTCACGGCAACGCCGGATGGTTAAACCACTGAGCAAGGCCAGGGATCGAACCCAAAACCTCATGGTTCCTAGTCGGATTCGTTAACCACTGAGCCACGACAGGAACTCCATATATTCTCTTTCTTATATTATCTTCTGTCGTGGTATCCCAAAAGACTGGATATGGTTCCTTATGTGTTTGTTTTTTGTGGCTTTTGTTTGTTTGTTTGTGTGTTTGTTTTGCTTTTAAGGGCCGCATCTGCAGCATATGGAAGTTCTCAGGCTAGGAACTTATATTTATATTTATTCCTTATATTTTTAACAAGTTTTCTAAGTGACCCATGTTTACCCCAATTAAGTTCGGCATCCATTGCCCTGAGATAAGACTGGTCTTTATCTTTTGACAAAGGAACAAATCTGACTAGTGTGCCCGTGGTGCCTGCAGCTGGAGAGCCTACAACTTAATAACAAAGCTGGCCCAGCCCTGGGTTTGTGGTTTGGTTGATTATGTGGTTATTTTGTTTAGCTTTACTATTTTGTGATTTATTTAAGTATAATTGGTTTTCAGAAACAGTAGTAAGAAAAGAATTCGGCCATTTGCAGAAGGAAAAAACTGTACCAAGAAGAGAAACCTGTTGAGAAGAAGGAGGAGGGGAGAAAAGCAGTCCAGCGGGGATGGCAGGGGGACAATATGGAAGAGGGAAAAAAAAAGACCATTATTGAGCAGCCGTCAACAGGACTTCAGAAAGATGCTCTAGTAGATCTTTAAGCTGCTAGGTCATTCTCAAGAGACTTGAGATGGGGCTTGTTTCGGATGTTGGGCTGGTATTATACTTGAAATCACCCCAAGGTGACTACCAGTCACCCCCGTTATATTTAGGCTACAGGCAGTTGTGGAAAACAAGGAATTCAGAACATTGACAGGTCTGGGGTCGAACGGCTTTACTGCAGTGGCTGCACAGGGAAGCAAGAAGTGAAGACAGGATGGAGCCCAGAGCTAAGGACCAGAGGCCTCAAAGAGGCATTGAAGCAGCCACAGCTTGACAGAAACACTGGGCATGCTCACCATGGAGGGACCAGGTGACGAAGCGGGCCTCTGGGAGTCGCCCCTGGTACACAACCTCGCCCTCCTTAGTGCTTCAGAGGAGCAAGTTCACTGCCAAGGCTTTTCAGGGGGTGATGACGCGGGTGGGGACAGTTTAGGCTTCAGTTTCTGTCCTGAGATACCTAAAATCAATACACACTTTGCACTGAAGAATTCATTTCCTTCTGACACCCACTCCTGATCCGCAGGGAAGATTCCTAGTTCTCTTTTGCTGGCAGAGTCCTTCAACTTAACTTTCCTCTCTTTAACTATTTAGCATGGTCTATTTCAAGGAAGTCATTTCTTGAGAACTACTGGCTTGGATTTTATTCTGCTAAGAGAACACCTGCCTTCAGCTCTGGAGTAGGCACAGTTTTCTTTCACTGACGGATCATGGAAGGTGCCCAGCCCCAAATTAGTCATCCCAGGTTCTCAGAAGGGAAGTGTCACTGGACCCAACCACGTAAGCAAAGCGCCTGGCACACAGTGGTGGCTCAGTGAAGCCAGTTTGTTGCCATTCCTCGAGATGAGCAGAAGTTCCTTGACCTTGACCTGCGTGTTCCAGGTCCTCCCTCAGCATCCTGCACAGCACAATGACTGGCTTCAGTCACACTGGCCAGAATCCGTGGCCCCCGGCCCTGCTGATGTCAGGCAGGGGGACCCCCAAAGAGAACAGTGACCCCAACTCCAGCCTAGGGGCTCACTCTACACCTAGGGAAGTAGGTGATTGGCGTCTGGGGTCTGAAAGAAGCTGCAAGAGTGGAATTCCTGACATTAGCTGCCATTCCTGACACTGTCCTTTGTTTTCTTGGATGCAATTTTTATTTCAGGAAAACTTTTTGTTTTTGTTTTTTAGGGCCACACCCGAGGCACATGGAAGTTCCCAGGCTAGGGGTCCAATCAGAGCTACAGCTGCCAGCCTACACCACAGCCACAGCAACGCCAGATCCTTAACCCACTGAGCGAGGCCAGGGATCGAACCTGCATCCTCATGGATACTAATTGGGTTCTTAACCTGCTGAGCCACCAATGGGAACTCCTGGAGCCTCTTTTATAAGGCACTATTTCCATGGCTTAAGCATCTCCCAAAGGCTCCACCTACTAATATCATATTGGCTGTTAGTATTTCAACATATGAATTGTGGGGAACACAGATAAAATAGATCATGGCACTAGGTTATAAAAAAGATACCTTGGGAGTTTCCTGGTGGTCTAGCGGTTAGGACTCAGTGCTTTCACTACCACAATCTGAGTTCAGTCCCTGGCCTGGGAACTGAGATCTCACATTACACTGTCGTATGCTGTGGCAAGAAAAAAATCAACTCTTAAAAAATAAATAAGTAAAAGGACACCGTCACTTGTGCATGCTCTTCCTTGCGTAGCTCACTCTGGTGAAGCCTGGCCACCACGGTGAGTCCTCACCATGGCATTTGAGAGGTCCGTACGTGGCCAAGTTCATGTGAACAGGAGCCAGTTCACCAACACCAACTTGCTGGCCGTGTGAGTGGATCCTCCAGCCTCAGTCAAGGCTCCTGGGCATTCCAGCCCCACACCGGCCTTCAAGTCTTCCAGGTGTGGCTCCAGATGTCGTCGGGCTGTGTCCAGTTTGAAGCCTCCCTCACCCCATGTCCTGTCTGAATTCCTGACCCACAGAAACTATGAGATAATAAATGATTACTATTTTAAGTCTCTGGTTTGGGGGGGGGGTGATTTGGTATGAAGCAATAGACAACTAATGCATGTGGCTTCACCTATACTCAAGACAATGGGGAAATCCGAGTCCCACTGGCCTACAGGTGGGAGAAACCGGTTACTGGCAAATGTCCTCATCTTACCAGAAGAATGGATAAGCAATGAGGTCCTATTGCAGAGCACAGGGAATTATATCTAATTTGAGGGGATAGAACATGATTGAAGATAATATAAGAAAAGAAAAAAAAATATATATATATATATGACTGGGTAGCTATGCTGTATAGCAGAAATTGACACAACATAGTAAATCAACTATACTTTAATAAAAATAAATAATTAAATAAAATTTAAAAATTTTTAAAAGAAGTTTTCGGACAAAAACCAGGACTCACGTTCCTTCCTTCCCAGGTTCATAGATAGTTGTTGCCTGGACGTCCTGTGTGGCTCACGGCATAGTTGTTGTCTGAAAAGTCACAGGATTGTTCCTGTCCCAAGGTACCAGTAGAGAGAATACGAAAGGTCATGGATGTGTAGGCAATGACATACGTTAGAAATTTTTTAATGGTATTGCTGAAAAGTATCCAGATCCCAGACATATTAAAATGCAAGATGAATAGTATCTTGGAATTAATGGAAATGGCACGTGACTGTTTTCCCAGTCACACACTCTCCTCTCTGCTGTGCCATGGTGACTAGTCTTTAACCAGGGTGGCCACGGCGGTAGGTTTGGAGGTAAAATGAGAACATGCAGAGAAGGTGCTCATGTTCAAAGCAAAGCTCGTGGTTTTAGTCCATTTGGGCTGCTATTTAATAATTTTTTAAAAAATCCATAGATTGAGCAGCTTTAACAACATGCATTTATTTCTCACAGTTCAGGAGGCTGGGAAGCCCACGATTCTCCTGGGGGGATCTGCTTCCTAATCCACAGACGGCCACCTGCTTGCAGGGTCCTTACACAGCGAAAGGGACAAGGAAGCTCTCTGGGGTCTCTTTTATCAGGGCACTAATTCCATTTGTAAGGGTGCCACTCTCATGACCTGATCACCTCCTAAGGGCCCCACCTCCAAATACCATCGCATTGGGGGTTAAGTTTCAATGTATAAATTTGTGGGGAACACATTCAGTCTGTAGTAGTAACGACTGAGTGATTTTTCTGAATCAAAAAATGTATATGTATGGTGTGTATGTATATATATATACACACACATAAAATATGTTTTATATTTTATTTATAATAAATAGATTTATTTATATATAATATATAAATATGTGTGTGTGTATAGATATATATATATTGGGGGGTGTGCCTGTAGCATGTAGAAGTTCCCATGTTAGGGACTGAACCCACACCACAGCAGTTACCTGCACCACAGCAGTAATAACGCTAGATCCTTAACCCACTGCACCACAGAACTTCTTAAAATAATTTTTTTCTCTTTTTTTTTTTGGTCTTTTTTAGGGCCTTACCAGTGGCATATGGAGGTTCCTAGGCTAGGGGTCAAATCTGAGCTGAAGCCGCTGGCCTACACCACAGCCACAGCAACACGGGATCTGAGCCATGTGTGTCTGCCTGCAATCTACACCACAGCTCACGGCAACACCGGATCCCTAACTTACTGAGCAAGGCCAGGGATCGATCCTGTGTCCTCATGGATGCTAGTCAGATTTGTTTCTGCTAAGCCATGACTGGAACTCCTAAAAATATATATATATTTCTAATGCCACATAAACTGTTGATATAATGATCACAACCAAGGCCAATCTTACCTTAACTTACTAAAATATATCGGATTTAATCTGCCAAGAATGGTTCTAAAACTGTATATGTATATAGAGAGAAATACAAATTTTGGAATTCCCGTTGTGGCTCAGCGGTAACAAATCTGACTAATATCCACAAGGACTCTGGTTTGATCCTTGGCCTCACTCAGGGGGTTAAGGATCCTGCGTTGCTGTGGCTGTGGTGTAGGCCGGTGGCTACAGCTCCAATTTGACCCTTAGCCTGGAACCTCCATATGCCGCAAGTGCGGCCCTAAAAAGATAGATAGATAGATAGATAGATAGATAGATAGATAGATAGACAGACAGACAGACAGACAGATTTCTCTCTCTCTCTACACACACACACACACACACACACACACACACACACACACAAGTGTATACAGTACACTTAAACTTAGGAAATGTGTGCAACCTATGTGTCATAGCTAGAAATGAAATTTCCTTTAAAACTAGCCTTTAACAAATGATGACTGACAAATGGCTGGCCTAGTTTACAGTTAAGTTGATGGTGAATAGTAGGACATGATAGGATTTGAGCAGGAAACTCCTTGATTCTTTGCCCAGGGCCCATTCCAGCCCCATTTGTGGATTCAACCTTTACCTCCCCTTAGACAAAAACTTGCCTGAGACCTCGGATCTCATACTTTTGCCTATCACTCTTTTTAAAATTGTATTTATAAATAACGTTTAAGATACAATTTACCACAATCACCATTTTAAGTGTACAATTCATCAGTAAATATAGTCACGTTGTTGTGAAACAGATTTCCAGAATTTCTCATCTGAAAAAAATTTCACCTGAAAGTTGATAAGCGTTAAACAACGCCCATTTTCTCCCTCCTTTCAGACCCTCATAACCACCATTCTACTTTCTGTTTCTATGAATTTGACTATTTTGTGTATCTCATATAAGTGGACCCAGAGAGCATTTGTCTCTTTGTGACTGGTTTATTTCACTTAGCATGATATCCCCAAGTTCATTCCTACCATAGCCTGTGACAGAATTTCCTCCCTTTTGAAGGGTGAATGCTATTCCATCGCATGTACATGCTGCATTTGGTTGATCTACCCATTGATGGAGTTGGGGGTTGCTTCCACCACTTGGCATATTGTGAACAGTGCTACAATAAATGTGAATATGTGCAATTATCTTTTCTAGACTCTGCTTTCAATTCTTTTGGATTTATACTCAGAAGTAGGATTGCTGGATCATGTGATAGTTCCATTTTTAATTTTCAGAGGCACTTTCATACTGTTTTCTGTAGGATCTGTACTATTTTACAATCTCAGCAACAGAGCACAGGGGTTCCAGTTTCTCCACGTCCTTGCCAACACTTCCTTCCTCTTGTTTCTATAAAAGCATCCAAATGAGTATGAGGCACTGTCTCACTGCTATTTTGATGTGTACTTGGTCTAGCCATTCTTAAATAATAAAAGTAGTTTGATCATTTTCAGCTCCAAAGCACAATCTCATTTTATAAATGTGATAGGCAGAATAACATCCCCTACCCTGGCAAAGATGCCCTAATCACTGGGTCCTGTGGGTGTTTTGCTCCATTGCAAGGGTGAATTAAAGCTGCAGATGGAATTAAGGTTTCTACAGCTCTCCTAATCCCCAGGTTGCCTGTGGCTTTTCCAGAGCCAGAAGAGATGGAGGCTGGGTGGAAATGTAAGGGGCCAGGAAAGACCTTTTTTTTTTTTTTAAGCTTTTTTAGGGCCGAAGCCACAGCACATGGAAGTTTCTAGGCTAAGGGTTGAATTGAAGCTGTGGCTGCCGGCCTACGCCATGGCCACAGCAGTACGGGATCCAAGCCACATCTGCGACCTGAAATGCCAGATCCTTAACCCACTGAGCGAGGCCAGGGATCAAACCCACATCCTCCTGGATAGTAGTGAGGTTTGTAACCCACTGAGCCACAATGAGAACTCCCATTCAGCATTCACTTATGATGATATTTTAGACTATTTTTCTGTCCTTGCTTTTTAAAATTGTGCCCAAGTTCATTCTTAGTTTCTTATATGTTTATAGAGCCTGTCTACATAGAAATAGTTTCATGTGGTAATAATATGGTTGCAGTTACAGCAAAAGAAACGTTCCCCAGTACTCAGGAATTTTGAGATGACTCATTTTTCTCTCCTGCTAGGAGACAGAGGTAAAAAGCCCTGGTGCCTGCCCTGGAGAGAGACTCGCACAAGGAAAAGAGAAGGGGGTGCTTTAAATTCTCTGAAGTGGGGCTGGAGGGAGAGTGAAGGTTTAGACCGAGGACCTAGAGGGGAGGCAAGAAGAACTGGAGGCCAAAATGGAGTCTAGACATGATTTAGAAACCACTAGAATCTGAAACCAAGGGCTGCCTAAGGACAGGGAGTGTAGTAAAAGCAATGGGTGAAAAAGAGGCACTTTTCATAAGCCAATCATTCACACCCAAAGCAAAGTGGAGAATCCAGACCCTGGTTTCCTCAGCAACTAGTCCAGGTCTTGACAGTGATAAAATGATCACCCGAGGCCAAGTCACATATATGGCAAATTTAAAGGGAAGGGTCTGACCACTAAGTTCCTGTAAGCCCTTTCTACACCTCAACTTTTCTCATTTGTAAATTAGGAATAATAATTCCTACCTTAAAAAGTTGCCGGGGGAGTTTCCGTCGTAGCTCAGCGGTTAACGGACTCAACTAGCATCCATGAGAACACTGCTTTGATCCCTGGCCTTGCTCAGTGGGTTAAGGATCCAGTGTTGCTGTGAGCTGTGGTGTAGGTCACAGATGTGTCTCAGATCCAGCGTTGCTGTTGCTCTGGTTGTGGCGTAGCCGGCAGCTGCAGCTCTGATTGGACCCCTAGCCTGGGAACCTCCATGTGCCACAGGTGTGGCCCTAAAAAGGCAAAAAAAAAAAAAAAAAATTTGTTGGGAAGACTTGACACAGTGTATGTAAAACAGCTTGCATAGCATCTGGAGTAAGAGTTGCTCAGTACATGGCATCTGTTGTCTTTGTTGCTGTTACCTGCAAATGTAGCTAAATATCGTAATGGTGGGTCCCGTGAACTGGCTCATTCAGTCTTCATTTCACACTCTTTTGGGGATAACTTCCTGAATTGCCATGTCTGTGAAACTAGGAACTACATTTCCCAGACTCCTTTGCTCTTAGGGTCTGGGTACCAGTTAGACTCTGCATCCTAGAGCCAATCTCAAGATTCAGAAGATGGAAGGAAATGCAGGCCATTTTCATGTCGCTGTTTCACTTGTAAAGTCACAAAGACGTAAGCGACATGAAGCAGGGGGCAGTGGTAGAAGCATTGGCTTGACCTCCAGATTGCAGTTGCAGTGGTTTGCGCTTGACATCTATCAACGTTGTCCCCTGATTTCTGCTTCTCTAGCCCTTCCAGGAACTTGTAAGTAGCTAATTCCTTTATTAAATACTTTCTGTTCAAAATACCTGGAGAGATGATTCCTGTAACTAGAACCGAATCCTGACTGATTCAGAAATGGGCGTTTTTATCTAAAGAAATGTCGTATGTAAACTTCTGAGAAAGAATTTATTTCATACTACTCCCCAAAACTTATTTATATTTATATTATGAGTTCCGGAGTTCCTGTCGTGGTGCAGCAGTTAACGAATCCAACTAGGAACCATGAGGTTGCGGGTTCGATCCCTGGCCTTGCTCAGTGGGTTAAGGATCCGGCGTTGCCATGATCTGTGGTGTAGGTCGCAGATGCGGCTTGGATCTGGCGCTGCTGTGGCTGTGGTGTAGGCCGGCAGCTGTAGCTCCGATTTGACCCCTAGCCTGGGAACTTCCATATGCCATGAGTGTGGCCAAAAATAAATAAATAAATGAATAAATAAATAAATACATGCATACATACATACATATGAGTTCCCATATTTAAACCAGTTCAGTGATCTCCTTATTGATGCTATTCACTTTGAAAGCTGTTGAGATAACACAAATAAATTTTTCTGGGATCCAGGACAGATAATTCTGTATTCGTGTATCATATTAAAAGGTATAATGTATTTTTGTGATCATCATAACTCATCCATTGTCATTCTTTCTGTTTTATTTCATCGAGAGGAAATAAAATAAATAATAATTTTGCCTGAAATAATTTTGCCTCCTAATATCCATTCCTCTTTCCTTTCTTGTTATTAAAGACCCTAATTTTTAGCTGGAGACACTGCTACCCTACTAAAATTTACTCCCACTCTCCCTTAAATCTACTAAAATTTACTCCCACTCTCCCTTAAATCTAGATCATAGCTACATGGCTAAATTTTGGCCAGTTAGATGTAAGAAAAAGTGTTGAGTAACTTCTAGAAATTGTCCTTAGAAGGAAGATGTGGAGATTTCTTTGCCCCCTCCTCCTTCCTGTTGGCTGGAGTGCAAATGTGATGACAGGAGCACTGATAGCCATCTTGGGTCATGAGGTAGTATACTAATCGCAGAGTAGAGTAGACGAGAATGAGCCTGTGGCCTACAGAGTTGCCACATAAGCCTGGATGGTGTCCCTCCACATTTCTTTTACATAAGAAAGAAAATCAGTCTCTAACTTTTTATACTCACTATTATTTTGTTGCTGACTTGTTTTTATATGGAGCCAGATCTACCGCTAATTAATATAAAGGGAAGAGCCAAACTTCTCTCCCTCTCAACCAGGGACTATATCTCAGTTTCTAAAAACAAGTGCATTTTCAAAAGCTGACCAACTCCTAAAGCACAGTAAGGCGTGGTGCCCAAAATGCTAATCTGCTTTTAGAGTTAAAGACATAAAATGATTTCACTGAGGCCAGCTCAGTGTACACAGCACCACAGTCTCTCAGCCAGGCGAATAAGTCTGATTTGCTCATACTATTTTCAAAATCAAATCAAGACATCAATTTTGAATAAACAGCAAATCTTCAACTTTAGCTGATCGTCCATTAAGACTAGCATTATAAAAAAAGAAAAAAATAAAGGGAAGAAGATAGGAGTTCACATCATGGCTCAGTGGTTAACGAATCCGACTAGGAACCGTGAGGTTGCGGGTTCGATCCCTGGCTTTGCTCAGTGGGTTAAGGATCCAGCGTTGATGTGAGCTGTGGTGTAGGTCGCAGACGCAGCTCAGATCTGCCGTTGCTGTGGCTGTGGTGCAGGCTGGCAGCTGCAGTTCCTGTTAGACTCCTAGCCTGGGAACCTCCATATGCCACAGATGCAGCCCTGAAAAGCAAAAGGCAAAAACAGACTAGCAGTATTGATTGTAAATGGCTCAATTTTTGTTTAAACTGGCCCTCTGCTGTTCACCGTGTGACCACACTGCTGTTGACAGCACATCCTATAGTATAATCGGCTTTGCAGCTCTCTATTCCAGAGCCCATAGATCAGAGGGTTAAAACACTGGGTAAACGCAAAGACCCCAAAAAGCACCAGATTTAAAGCAAAGAAAAACACTCCACACTTCTTCCCCAACCCTATGAATAACAGGGTCGGTATTACATGCAAGCCCAGCTGCACCAAGTGGATAAGGACTGTCTTCCTTGCTTTGATATTGGACCTGTTAAAATGGCCAGCCCGCTTCCCTTCTCTGTATATCAGAGTGTAACTCACAAGAATGACAGACAGAAGAAGGAGAAGGAAAACCACGCCGATGGCTCTGGCAGGAATGCTGTTCAAGGTCACCGGGCAAAGAGGTTCAGATTTTAAAAGAGCAAGGTGAGTGGCGTTAGCGCCCTCCATGAGGAATAAGCAAACATTCTTCAGTATAATGACTCCCCAGATCCCAGCCAGAATCCGATATTTAACTGAATCTACAAAGGACAGAGATTTCAAGGGCCAGCAAATTGCGAGGCAGGTGTGGACAGCCATCAAGGCCAGAGTGAACAGAATCCCTTCCCCGACACTGAGCTGTGCCCCGAACACCACCCAGCACGTCAGCAGGGAGCTGTTGGCCAGGACGGCCCGCATCCCTTGGAAAACCACCCCCAGGCCACAGAAGGAGGAGATGCACAGCAGATGGTGACAAAGGAAGATGTATCGGACCTCCTTGCTCATCTTCGGGTTCTGCGACACTATGGAGACAATGACGACGGTGATGAATGTGGCGAAGGAGAAAGCCACCGCGTACACGGAGGCCTTCACCGTCGCTTCCAGTCTCAGCCAGTGGGACATGTTGCAGTGCTCAGAAGACGCGTTCATGATCTTCAGGCCAGCTTGGCTCCTGCGGGAGAAAAGAACCACAAAGGATGAATCTGTGTCCAAGCTTCTCCTGGGATCTTCCAGCTCTCTGACCTTGTGGACAGTCTCAAGGAACAGATTATACGTTTCTCGTGATAGACGATGGCGACTTTAGATAGCATTGACATGGATCAAAGAAATCATCTGGGGAGGTCCCATCATGGCTCAGTGATTAATGAACCCGACTAGTATCCATGGGGACGCGGGTTCAACTCCTGGCCTTGCTCAGTGGGTTAAGGATCTGTCATTTCTTGGAGCTGTGGTGTAGGTCTTGGATGCGGCTTGGATCCCACGTTGCTGTGGCTGTGGCGTAGGCCAGTAGCTGCAGTTCCAATTCGACCCCTAGCTTGGGAACCTCCATATGCTGCAGGTGTGGCCCTAAAAAGACAGAAAAAAAAATCATCTGGGGGAGTTCCTGACTAGTATTCATGAGGATGCGGGTTTGATCCCTGGCCTCACTCAGTGGGTTAAGGACCCAGCATGACCACAAGCTGCAGCATAGGTCTCAGATGCAGCTTGGATCTGGCATTGCTGTGGCTGTGGCGTAGGCTGGCAGGTGCAGCTCCAATCTGGCCCCTACCCTGGGAACTTCCATATGCTGCAGGTACAGCAGGTGCACCCCTAAAAGGACAAAAAAAAAAAAAAAAAAAGGAAAAGAAAAAAGAAAGAAATCATCTGGGGTCTTCATTTCTGGTGAGGGGCATTGTGATATTATGATTTATAATAAGAAATATATATATATATTTGGTCTTCATTTCATTTCTAGCACAGAGCTCAAACTTGGAACTTCCTAAGTGATGAGATTGAGGGACATCATTCGTCATGTAATGAGGTGATTTTTGGAAAGTCCCTAAGTCACCTGAGAATAGGGACCTGTCAGGGGCAGGGAGTTTGAGGAGGGGGGCCGACCATGTGATTCAAAGGTTGCAACTTTCATTCCCACCCCCTCCCCAAACCTTCAGGGAGAGGAGAGGGGCTGGAGGTTGAATTAATCACCAGTGGCTAGTGATTTGATCAGTTGTGGCTCTGCAAAGAAGCCTCCCCCAAAACCCAAAGGACAGGGCTGGGAAAGCTTCCATATCAGTGCAGAGTCAGGATCAGTGACACACCAGGAGAGGGCGGGGAAGCTTGGCGACCCCTCCCCACACTTTGCCCTTGGCATCGTTTCCATTGTCCGTTTCTGAGTTACATACTCTCGTACTAAACTGGTGATCTAGTAAGTAAAATATTTCTCTGGGTTCTGGTAGCCCCTTTAAGGAAATTAATTCAAAGCAAGGAGGTACACAGGTGACAACCTGGTCTCACAATTAGTGTCTGAAGCAGTGATGTGAGGACGGTCTTATAAGACTGAGCCCTTAACCGCTGGGGTCTGGCGCTGCCTCCCGGCATACAGTAGTGAACTGAGTTGAAATGTAGGACTCCCAGCCTATGTGGAAGAATCGCTTTGATGGTGGCGGTGCGAGGGGCCGGGGTGGTGGGGACTCCCACACAGGAAATGGGATCAGAACTTTAGACATACGCTCAGATCATCTAAAAGGGGGGGGGGAGGGGTTGAAAGGTGTTCTCTCAATGCCCAGCAAATTGCTCAAAAGCAGGTCAAAGATTTACTCCTTCTGTATCCTTTTCCATTTGGCGAGAGCTTTTTTCTTCAATTTGGAGCACAAACTACAACTTTGTAAAAGTCAATGATTAGCTACCAAACCCTCGTTAACATTTAACGCAGGCGAAGGTCTGTGGGAAAAGTTAGGGCCGAAGCTGTGAGGAATGTAGAGAAGTTGTTGCTGCAAATTCATCCGGGTCCCTCAGACAGGAAAGGGAGAGTAAAATGATGATAATGATAATGATAATGGTGGCAATCGTGGATGACAAAGTACTTTCCAGGAATCAAAAACTTTCCTCAGAGAATATTCCTCATTATGTCTGGAGCATGCTCTATCCCATGGTTTTTTGGGTTTTTTTTGTTTTGTTTTTTTTGTTCTTTTGTTTTTTTGCTTTTTAGGGCCACACCTGCAGCACATGGAGGGTCCCAGGCTAGGGGTGGAATAGGAGCTGTAGCTGCCGACCTACACCACAGCCACAGCAATGCAAGATCCAGGCCACATCTGTGACCTACAGCAAAGCTCACCGCAACGCCGGATCCTTAACCCACAGAGCTGGATCAAACTTGTGTCCTCATGGATGCTAGTCAGATTTCTTAATTTGTGGAGCCACTACGGGAACTCCAACTACCCCCGTGGTTGATTATGCACTTTTCACAAGTGGGGAACCTAAGACTTAGGACAAGTCACAATCTGCTCAAGGTCATACAGTCGTCACCTAGTCGGGCCAGGATTTGGATTTGGAATGAGGCTAGAGCTGACTGCAAGGTCACTGCAAGGTCAAATGGATGCATTCTCCCAGAGCTTCTGGGGTCAATGTCATTTGGCCAGCTGGACCCATCTGTCGGAACACTGTTTCTATTGTTAAGGAGCTGGAAGAGGGCATGCCCAGGAAGGTGCTGGAATCTCATGGTTGCTGTGGATGGGGTCCACTAAGATGGGAAGATGTGCACACTAGCCTGATGAGCCTTCCCAAGCATACACAGCAATGGATGGCACACTGTGTGGCACTTTGCAAGCCCCCAAATGACAATGTCATTGCTGTCTCTCTGAAAAGTCTTCTGGAGAAATTCCGACAGTTGCCTGCCCACTGCACTGCGGCCAAGTGCATGGGCCCCTCCGTAGCCTTGCTGCCTCGCTTCCTTACGACCTTCCTCAGGCATCACCTCCTTCTCATCACAGAAGATCGGACTGGGAGTAGACACGGGCCTCATGGAGAATCATTCTGCAGACGTGCTGGGTCCATCGGGGTCTGTCTCTTAAAAATCCAACCCAAGGATTCCCAGAGAAGGTAGTTCAAGTGCAATGTCATGTTATTGACCTGCTGGTCATGTTGGAGTATAGATGAGAGGAAGAGAGAGAGACAGAGGGTTGGGGGAGAGGCAGAGAGAAGCAGGGACCACGAAAGCCCTTGCAAGACAGAGAGCAACGTGGGCTCCTGGACTTCCTGTTCCATCAAGATGCCCTGCATTTTTTGTCCTTGGTTCTGAAAACATCAGGCACACCCCTCAACTATTTGAGCTAGCTTAAATAGGTTTCTATTCTTTTATTCTGGCTCCCAGAGATCAAAGTATATCAAATGAACCCTGAAGAAGCACAATGAATGCTATCGATTTCCTAAAGGGCAAATCACGTTGGAGGTACAACCACTGCAACATCCAGAGAATCTAAAATGCCAGGTTCCTTATGAAATCCCTCGCTGAAGGCATGATTTTTTCCTCTATGTATTGTGTTTCACCCTCTGTGGAGAATTTTTCCTGTTCTGATGATTTTTGTGCCATTGTCAGGCTGTTGAACTCCAGGCATTTTACTCTCTCTTCTCTCCAGCTCTTCAGCGAGGATCAGAAATTGTAACAATCATTGTCATTGTCAAGATTTCTTTTAACTGCAGACTTTTGAATCTGCAGGAACTCCTCAATAAGAAACAGGAAAATGCACATCTGCCTACATTAAATGCCTTCTCCTTAATCCCCAGCTCCTAGAGCACAGGGCTATAACTGCTGTCAGGCACCACCTTCAAAACTGAGGCCTTCCCTTGGGAGTTCCCCTTGTGGCTCAGCAGTAATGAACCCGACTAGTATCCATAAGGACTCGGGTTCAATCCCTGGCCTAGCTCAGTGGGTTAAGGATCTGGTGTTGCTGTGAACTGTGGTGTAGGTCACAGTTGTGGCTTGGATCCTCACTGCTCTGGCTTTGGCATAGGTTGGCAGCTGCAGCTCCTATTTGACTTCTAGCCTGGGAACTTCCATATGCCCTGGGTGAGTCCCTAACAAGAAAAAAAGAAAAGAAAAGAAACTGAGGGCTCCCATAAAGACGGCATGAAGCCCTGGTAAGAGAGAACCATTTACCCCGGGCTGGGGAAGGAATCACATGAACTGAGCTCTAAGCCTAGATCTGCTGCCAACAAGGAGTAGGAGTTTGGATACTGAAATCCCTGTGCTTCTCTGGTCCTTGATTTCCTACATCACACTAGGCATCATCGACAAGCTCCACATCCTTTCTCTCTATAGCTATAGAGTCAACCTCACGCCCATCCCCAAGGGCCAGCTCTTAGCTCGGGCTCGCGAATCTGGGCTTTTCGCTTATTCTTGAGAAGGAGATTATCGCAACCCCCACCCCAGAACATTCTCACCTTATTCCTTGTCTCACTCGCCTGAACGGAGCCCCCGGATTTCTAGGACGGGGACTGCCTCGTGCTGCCAGGCCCCCTCTCAGGACCTGAAACCCAGCCTCTGAGCCCCAGACTTAAGGAGGTTGTTCCTGGCCAGATCCACAATGGCGACAGCCCCCCTAACAGCCTGGGGAGCCCAGCAGTGCCCACCCTTGAGCTGACGGGGGGTGGGTGGCCCAGCCGATGGGTTACTTTCCCCATTACGTGGTCTTGCTCCCACCCACCCCTGTTCTGCCCAGAATCCCAGTGACCCACTAGAGCACCCCCGTGGGAGTCCTCACTCCTGCGCAGCAGGGCTTCCCTGCACCTGCGTCCTGCCGCCCTCCCCTCACGCCTGTCCAGTTCATTTGACTGCGCCTTCCCAGTGGCAGTGAGCCGGGCTTGACCGACTGCGTTCTAAGATGTGCAGAGCTTGCGTGACTGTCATTACACGTCTTCTAGACTAAAATTTGCAAAGCTGTTTCTGAATTACAGCAGCTGCAGCTGTAATATAGGCTATACCACAATCTCCCCCACCCCCAGAGCTGAAAGGATTTCAGGAAACTATTGTTGAGACCAGGCCAAGACTAGTTTCTTTAGTTTTCTAACATATTTGAGGCACTAATCAACACGGCACAGTGTTTTATTGCTCTACTCAACCAGTCTCCACCGAGCCTGGAAACAAAACCTATACTATCCTAATCAGTGAAGCTAAAAAGCGGTGAAACACAGGCACCGACCAGCAGAAGCTCCTGGTCCAGTGGAAGATGCAGGGTACATCGTAATTCACAATGAGCAAAAGCGTCATGTCTAGTTTTAGTCATTTAGCAAATGCGTGAGAAAGCTGGATGTGCTAGGGGAGGGCTGTTTAGAAATAAGAGCACTCACTGTGGCCTGAAGCAGTCCAAGAGGACTCCCTGGAGGAGGTAGAGAAATGAATCAGACCTTTCAATGGTGAAAACTAGAGCAAAGCAGGGCAAGGGTGAGGTGGAGAGGGGAGAGGAGAGGTACAGATTCCAGGCAACAGAAAAACGTGGTAGCCAAGGTTGGACCGTACCGCATGTGTCCAGGGACAGTGAGCAGAAAGATTACTTTTGGTGAAGGCTTGTTTAGAGGACTTCAGACAAATTAAAGCCAGGATCAAATCTGTAGGGCCTTGAGGCCATGCCAAGAGTTCAGATTCATTTCATAGGCAATAAGGAGGCTTTCTTGATTAAAATTAAAATTAGGAGCAGCACACGGCCCAGGTGAAGAGCCAATAGGAGAGGCCCAGCCCTGCTTGTACATGGCCATCTGATGGGAGCTGGGCAGAGCAGACAGCCCTCCAAGGAGAAATTTGCACAGTGAAGGCAGCACAACCACTGCAAATGGCTTAAGATGCTTTTTGTACACGTGAAATCTCCAGCAGGGTTGCAACTCCGCAAAATCAATGAGAGCAAGTATTGTTGCCTATCATTTATTTATGAGGCCAAGAAGATTGGTAATTTATTCAGGATCATGCAGTCAGAAAGACTCTCTCAGTCTCCAAACCCGTATTCTTTCTCGGAGGTATATTTGAATATCAAGAGCTCAGGGCCACCATACCCATAGAATAAGCCCTCATCCATACCTGTCACCTCTGCTGAATAACTGTTCTTCAAGTCTTCTTTCTGGAATTCTAAAATGGGGAATAACTGTTTCCTTCTAGCCCAAAATGTTTCTTTGGCTTCAGTTGTGAAATAAAACCCTGAAGCAAAGAGACATCAGCAAAGAATTACAGTACATCCACAATCGCCCTGAAAAACATCAGAATCAGCCGCCACCACTCCCTACACAAATCCCGTGGGAAGCAGAGGTGTGGGAGGACTGGACGGGGCATATACAAGACCAGTGAAGCACTCGGGTCTTGTCCTAAGTGCCTTGTTTGGCACAAACCCCTGAGGGCAGCACACTGCTCTCAGGAGAGAGACTGACTATACAAGTGGATTTGGCCAGATCATATATGAAAACAGAACTCTCACCCATGACCTGCAGCAAACTCCAGGGAAAACTGAGCCTTCATCTACAGCAACAGGCCTGGTGAGGCAGCCTGCAGTAAATCACACTTGGGTGGGGGAGGGGGCCGGGTCGGGTGGCTGACTCTTTCCACTGATAATCCGCGAAGCCAAACAGCAACCCCTGCAACCATCAGTCCAAAACAGCCAGGACTGATGACTAGCTGACAACTTCCCTAATTTTGTCCCTGCTTCCAACTTAGGACCAACCAGACGAAGTCAAATATGCACCCCTAACCAGTCACAGAGGATGCCCTGTTTCCTGCTGGCCACCTCCAGCTTCCCCAGCCCCAGGGTCCCCCATCAGGGCCCACCTGAAACCCTCCTTTTTTTTTTTTTCCCATCAGAAAACTTTCCCACGCTTCTGCCTGCCTTTGAGTCTCTAAAAACTGCGGGTGATGGTGGCTGACTCCCTTGTTGCAGTAAGCTCTGAATAGATAGGCTTTGCTTTTGTCCTGGGGCTGGTCTTTGCTTATGTCCACACGGGAGTGAAAAGACAGGGCTACTGGCCCCCAACGGGCCCACAGACATTCATGTGGAGCTGATGGGTCTGTGGCAGCCCGTGCTTCCTCTCCGTCCTCTGCCCCTTCCGGTCAGCACAGGGCGAGGTAGGGAGCTTGGGTGGGGAGAGGCAGAGTCCCTGCGTGGAGGGGCAGCTGCTACCTTGGCCTCACTGTGAGCTCTGGGTCACGAAGTAGGGGGAAATTTCGCTCTCCTCTCACCTTTGGAGGTCCTCCAGGCAACCACTCCTGAGCAGAAGCCACGAATCAGAGGAGCACTGGATGTGTACGGAGGGCCTGGAAGAGAGCATAAGAAAATTATACTTGGGGAGTTCCCATCGTGGCTCAGCGGTTAACGAATCCAACTAGGAACCATGAGGTTGCAGGTTCGATCCCTGGCCTCGCTCAGTGGGTTAAGGATCCGGCGTTGCCGTGAGCTGTGGTGAAGGTTGCAGACGTGGCTCGGATCCTGCATTGCTGTGGCTGTGGCGAAGGCTGGCAACTACAGCTCCTGTTAGACCCCTAGCCTGGGAACCTCCACATGCCACGGGTGCAGCTCTAGATAAGAAAAAAAAAAAAAAATTATACTTGGCTATAACAAAGACAAGATATAACAGCAGATAGCATGTGTTGATTGCTCACCATGAGATGGTCCCAGTGGGGGCTGACTTCCTTCATCTGCACAATAAGCTGAATAAGTAGATTATCATTATTTTTCCTACTTTTCAGTAAAGAAAACTGAGGGAGAGAGGAAGAAAGTAACTCACAGGGGTTGATTAGCTCATGACATTGATACTGGAATTTGGACCAGGCAGTCCAACTCCAGAGCCCACATGCTAAACCACTGGGCCAGGGGCCCCCAGTTGGTGAAGGCTGATAATTAAAATTTGTAAAGGGCTCCCCACACTTCTTCTCAGGGAGCTGCTGAGAAGACTGGCTTCAAACGCAGTTCTTAAGATTTCTGGGTTAACATTTTGTTTTTGTTGTTTGAGTTAGGAAAAAACCCAACTATATTGCAGCCATATTGATGAACCATGTTGATGCTTGTGAATTGAATTCTTGAGGAAGAAGAAGGAGGAGGAGAAGGAGAAAGAAGAAAAGAACATGCTGAGCAGGTGTCATGATCTGAATTGTGTCTCAACCCCCCCACCCCAAATTCAAATGCTGAGCCCTTAGAATGTGACTGTATTTGGAGATAGGGTCTTTAAAGAGGAAGTTAAAACGAAGCCGTTAGAGAAGCCCTCATGCAATCTGACTGATGCTCCGTGTCCTTGTAAGAGAGGAAATTAGGATATACAGAGAGAGACCCTGTGTGTGCTCAGAGGAAAGGCCATGTAAAGAGGCAGCAAGAGGCCAAGCAACTGCAAGGCAAGGAGAGAGGCCTCGGGAAACTTCCCCTGCCAGCACCTTGACCTCGGACTCCTAGCCTCCAGAACCGAGAAAGTACAATTCTGTTGTTTAAGGCACCCAGACCGTGGCATTTTGTTATAGCAGCCTAAGCTGTTTGGTACAGCAGGGAGAAGCAGCTACCAGCTACCACCTAATTTCCAGGTAGCTGAGAATGGCTTTCCATGGTTCCAGCTAGACTCTTTCCAGAACTTGTACCTGGGCATTTCTGAAGGAGGGAAGATTTCCCACCTCTGAGATGGAGAAGAGCTTTCCTTCTGGGTGCTCCCTGTTCTTAGGGCAGCGTCTGCCAGCTTCTGACTCTCTGCCAATGAAAAGGACTCATCAGCTGAGAACAAACTTTAGAAATGATTTCCGGCCTTGAGTGGCTGCTGGCAGAGGGCCAATGAGAATGGCCCTTAAAACCGTCCCCAGATGATCAGACCTTCTCCTCTCCCACAATAAATATGCCACCTTCTCTTTAAACGTGTCTTCCCCTTTGCTCTAATCATGGCCTTACTTCTTTGGTACTTTAAAAATGACTCCGGTGTGCCAAGCCTCTGTGGTCACCTCTGTTATTCTCTTCCAAGTGGGCAGGAAGGAAGGGAGGGAACCGGTGTTTACCGAACACCAGCCACTTGACATCAAGACTAAGCACTTACTGAATATTAGCTGTGATTGGTAACCATCTGGAAACAGTTCCCAGAGGTGACGGGGAGAACCGGGGAGATCACACAGCCTCTGAAGGTGTATCCTGTGACTTCTGAAGAGAGAAAAATTGCACATTTTCCTAGTGAGTGTTTTCCCAGGCATTTAGCTTTTGAGTGTTGTCCTGCATTTTTTTTTTTTAATGAAAAGGGAAATCCTCCAGCTTCCTTCCTCAGTTTTTTTCTCCTCAAAACTTTGATCTCCAGAAGTTCTTCTAAGCAGTCCTAGGATTCCTTAATCTAGAGATCCACTACCTTGATTTAATAGAAACTTGGCCTTTTCTAAACTACTTAATGCTCAAAAACACTTCTTAAAAAACAACATGCACTGCACACGCCTCTGGTCAATGAATCTCTGACAAAGGAGGCAAGAATATACAATGGAGAAAAGGCAGTCTCTTCAGCAACTGGCTGTGGGAAAAACTGGACGGTCACGTGTAAATCAATGAAGTTAGAATGCACCCTCACGCTATGCACAAGAATAAACTCAAAATGACTTAAAGACAAATATAAGACATGATACCATAAAACTCCCAGAAGAGAACACAGGCAAAACATTCTCCGACACAAATCATAGCAATACTTTCTTAGATCAGTCTCCCAAGGCAAAAGAAATAAAAGCAAAAACTAAACAAATGGGACCTAATTAAATTTATAAGTTTTACACAGCAAAGGAAACCATCAACAAAACAAAGACAACCTATGGACTGAGAGAAAATATTTGCAAGCAGTATGACCAAATGGGCTTAATTTCCAAAATGGGCAAAAAGCTCATACAGTTCAATACTGAAAACACACACTCTTGAGAAAAAGAATGCATGCATATATATGACTGGGTCACCATGCTGTACAGCAGAAAATGACACTTTATAAATCAACTATAATTTAAGATTTTTTTGAAAAACCACACACACACTCAAATAATGGGCCGAAAATCTAGATAGACATTTCTCCAAAGACATACAGATGGCCAACAGCACATGAAAAGATGCTCAACATTGCTAGTTATTAGAGAAATGCAAATCAAAACTACTGTGAGGTGTCACCTCACATTGGTCAGAATGATCATGAAAAAGTCTGCATATAATAAATGCTAGAGAAGCTGTGGAGAAAAGAGAGCTCTTCTGCACTGTTTGTAGGAATGCAAATTGGTACAGGCACTATGGGAAACAGTTTGAAGTGGCCTTTAAAGACTAAAAATAGAATTACCATATGATCCAGAAGTCCCACTCCTGGGTATATATCCAGAAAAGACAAAAATTCTAATTCGAAAAGACACTTGTACCCCAGTGTTCATAGCACCACTATTTACTAGAGCCAAGACATGAAAGCATCCTAAGTGTCCACTTGCAGATAAATAGATAAAGAAGATGTGGTCTATATATGCAATGGAATACTACTGAGCCATAAAAAAGCATGAAATAATGCCATTCACAGCAACATGAATGGACCTAAAGATTATCACACTGAGTGAAGTAAGTCATACAGAAAAACACCATATGGATATTGGCTAGAGGCAAAAAAAAAAAAAAGATACAAATGAACTTGTTTACAAAACAAAAACAGACTTACAGATGTAGAAAGCAAACTTCTGGTTACCAAAGGGGAAGGGGAGAAGGATAAATTAGGTATTTGGAATTAACAGATACACACTGCTCTATAAAAAATAGATAAATAATAAGGATCTACTGTGTAGAACAGGGAGCTGCATTCAACCTCTTGCAATAACCTGTAATGGAAAAGAATCTGAAAAAGAATACATATATATAATATATAGAGAGATTATTTATATATATATATGTATAAAACTGAATTACTTTGCTATACACCTGAAACTAACACATTGTAAACCAACTGTACTTCAATTAAAAAAATGCGCATACATGTTTACTGAATACCACAAGCTTTTGAAAAACGAGGCTGCCCATGAACGGGGCAGGGTGAAACAAATCCCCAAACCTGGAATATTAACAAATATCTGAGGAATTCCTATCGTGGTGCAGCGGTTAACGAATCTGACTGGGAACCATTAGGTTGCCGGTTCGATCCCTGGCCTAGCTCAATGGGTTAAGGATCTGGCGTTGCCGTGAGCTGAGGTGTAGGTCACAGACACGGCTCCGATCTGGCGTTGCTCCGTAGGTTAGCAGCTGTAGCTCTGATTCTATCCCCAGCGTAGGAATCTCCATGTGCCGTGGGTGTGGCCTTAAAAAGCAAAAAAAAAAAAAAAAAAAAAAGCAAAAAGGCAAAAAAAACCCAAATATCTGAGAAGGAAGTATTAGAAACTTGGATAACGACAGGTGTGTGTAACCCACGTTACTACAGTAGCGATGTGTATAAACAAAAAGGACACAATTTAACGACAGATTTCACTGTCCTATATATAATTGCAGAAGAAATAAGGCATAAGACTCATTCCAGGATTTCAGAAAGATTGTTCACTACTAACTATAACAGTGTCTTTGGTAACAAATAACATTTTCATGAATCTTAGAAACTTCAGTAATGAACTTAGGGGAAATTATGGTAAGCTGGTTAAAATAAAATAGTCATTCAGTTCTACCTGGCTGGAGTTCTCTGCAACGACATGGGACTGACCAAGGAACAAAAGTGGCAGAGATGTACAGTTATTCAATCAGTTGGTGAACTGTAACGATGTGCCCGGACCTAGGAGCTGGGATACTCAGTAACCAGTATGAGCCAAGACTCTGATGTCAGACAGTTTATGCAATCCTGAATCTTCTGACAGTTCTCCGCAGGTAGTAAGCAGATGGCCTTTCTCCCTTCCTGCCTAATTCTCAGGATGGCAAAGGTCAATATGATGTCTATAAACCACAAAGAGCAAACTTCAATCCATATTGTTGCTAAGAAAATGATTCTCTATACTATTTCTCAGAATCTCAGAGCGTTTTGTCTTTGGTCTATTAGTTTGTGTGAACAACTGTTTACCTTGTATCATTTACTTTTGAAGTATGCTAAAGCGATCTTAATGTTACATTGTTGCAGTTATTAATCCTGTTAAAAATTAATTTACCTGCATATGATTTTAATATTATTAGAGTTTCTAAAATAACACAAAACAACCAAGATGGCAAGTTTTGTCCTTTGCTAGTAGGCAACCATCTAATCTATACTCAATGGTTTTCTTTCATTGCCCAGATCAGATAGTTGACCCATCCTAAGCATCAAGACAGATCCTTCCTGTCTCGACAGACTACGTCTGGCTTTAGCAAAAAGCTAGATGGTTTACCAGTACAATCTTGGCAAAGTTGAAAACAGCAGATTCCATGAAGTGCTTTGGTTTTCTCTCTCTGACTCTGCATTGGGGATTATTACAATCTTTCTGTCAGGCTTAATTCTACTTCCCCAAATTAAGGTACAATTTAATTATAGCTATTCTTTGTTTAGGGCCACACTGAAGGTATATGGAGGTTCCCAGGCTAGGGGTCTAATAGGAGCTACAGCTGCCAGCGTACACCACAGTCATAGCAACTCAGGGTCCAAGCTGTGTCTGTGAGCTGCAGCACAGCTCACGGCAACGTCGGATCCTTAACCTACTGAGTGAGGCCAAGGATCGAACCCGCATCCTCATGGATACCGTTTGGGTCTGTTACTGCTTAGCCACAACAGGAACTCCCTAATCAAAGCTATTCTTACTAACTTTTTAACATGCTGTGATTGGCTTTACTGATGGAAAGAAACTCCCTAAGATTTAAAGTCTACATATAATATACGTTGTTTGGTTGAGTATTCCTACATTTGTCAGGTATCTTTGCACATTCATACTGTACCTATCGTGGAAATTTAACTCTCTAGACCTGAAAACTGCATGATTTTAAAGAAATCTTGGAACTAAAAGTAAAAGTTTATGGAATGCCTTGACTTTGGCCTGCTCTGAGAACTTTTATTTAGCACATAATTGACTATTAACTTGAATTTTTACTTATTTATTATATATGGGTTTCTCTCAATTGTCAAAACCTATATATTTATAAAGTTCCTTTTGTAGGGATATAAACCCACCTATCACAGCAAATTCTCTGCTACCACATAAATGGACTTGCATTTTCCCACCGCTAAGTTCACTTATACCTTTCTTTTTTTTTTTTTGGCTTTTAGGGCCACACCCGTGGCATATGGAGGTTCCCAGGCCCGGGGTCTAATCAGAGCTACAGCTGCGAGCCTACGCCACAACCACAGCAACACAGGATCCAAGCTGCGTCTGTGACCTACACCACAGCTCATGGCAATGCCAGATCCTTAAGCCACTGAGCAAGGCCAGGGATCGAACCCGCAACCTCATGGTTTCTAGTCAGATTTGTTTCTGCTGCGCCACTACAGGAACTCCAAAGTCCACTTATATCAAGTTGTTAAAGTTCTTAGTTATTTTCATTAGGATTTATATTTGCCTCTTAGAATTGGTATAGAATTTTGAATCGTATTTATAGAGGAAATGGCTATTTCAATACTTATTCTTGTGATTATCTTAAAATACGGCCATATGTTGATTTTTTAGTCAATGGATTTATTCTCAAATAAAAATTGTATTATTGTCGTTATTGTTATTTTTGCAAACATTATGCAAAAATTATGCAAAAACATTTCGTGCTTTTCAAAAGAACTTACATTCTAGGTATTCGCGACAAAGAAAATTATTAACTTTGAAAACTCTCAGCTATGTTACCATGAAACATTTTTGAGTGACCAAAAAATATATAATCAGAATTTTAAAATTTACGCTTATATCCCAGTCTCTCCATTTACACATTTAGGTCTTCATTCAAGAAACATTTATCAGGCACCTACCATGCGGATGAGTCTGCAAAAATGAGTAGGAAAGGGCCTCTGAAATTTACTTCACTGATTTGGAGGTGAGAGCCTGAATAAACACTGGTATCGTTCATGAGACACCTGGCAAAAACAGAGATAAGTTTCAAACATTTAAAACTGAAGAATACATATGAAAATCACAAACCTTTAGAATAAAAAAATAAAATAAAACAGAGTTCCTTTCTCCATGTCCCAAATAGGATCTGGGGAAGGTATTCTTCCTTCTCTTGCTTGAAAAATCAGGGGGAGGAGAGGAGTTCCCGTTGTGGCTTAGTGGTTAACGAATCCGACTAAGAACCATGAGGTTGCCGGTTCGATCCCGGCCTCACTCAGTGGGTTAAGGATCTGGCATTGCTCTGAGCTGTGGTGTAGGTGGAAGATATGGCTCGGAATCTGCGTTGCTGTGGCTGTGGTATAGGCTGGCAGCTACAGCTCCGATTCGACCCCTAACCTGGGATGTGGCCTGGGGTATGCCAAGGGTGTGGCCCTAAAAAGCAAAAACAAGCAAACAAACAAAAACTAGGATGGGAGGTGTTGAGATGAATCTCTCAGGCAGTACAGCCATGAGGCTAGCGGAAGAAGCCTGTTAGAAAAAGTAAGGGCATCAGAAACTTTACTAAAGGAGTTCCTGTCATGGTTCAGTGGTTAACGAATCTGACTAGGAACCATGCGATTGTGGGTTCGATCCCTGGCCTCACTCAGTGGGTTAACGATCCGATGTTGCCGTGAGCATGGTTGTGGGTTCGATCCCTGGCCTCACTCAGTGGGTTAACAATCCAACCATGAGCTGTGGTGTAGGTTGCAGACGTGGCTCGGATCCCACGTGGCTGTGGTGTAGGCCGGCGGCTACCACTCCAGTTAGACCCCTAGCCTGAGAACCTCCATATGCTGCAGGTGTGGCCCTAGAAAAGGCAAAAAGACAAAAAAAAAAAACAAAAAAAACCAAAAACAAGTCATGAGGCTGCCACTGTATTCTTATTATTTTCGGTGAGCACCTCCCAGGTGCCAGAGTACTGTGAAAAGCGTCAACAGTTAATTAAATGAAACAATAAGGCGGAAGCCCGACCTTTACAGAGCTCACAGACTTTTAGGGAAGGTAGACGTGTAAGCAAATAGTTTCAATACTGTGTTAAGGGCTTTCTTCAGACTGTCAGAGGAGGGAGTCAAATTAGCCCAGAAAGTTCAGGGCAAACTCAGAGGCAGTGTCTCTAGAAAATAATAAGGATTCGGAGTTTCTGCCGTGGCTCAGCAGTAATGAACCCGGCTAGTATCTACAAGCACGTGAGTTCGATCCCTGGCCTTGCTCAGTGGGTAGGGATCCGGCGTTGCTGTGAGCTGTGGTGTAGGTCATAGACTCGGCTTGGATCTGACCCCTAGCCTGGAAACAGCCGCGGTGCAGCCCTAAAAAGACAAAAAAGTAAAGAAAAAGAAGGGAAGAACCCACAACGATTCATCCGTCCAGCAAGCTGGCCATTTATTTATTTATTTATTTAGTGTTTTCTAAGGCCGCAGCCGCAGCATATGGAGGTTCCCAGGCTAGGGTTCTAATCGGAGCTACAGCTGCCAGCCCACACCACACCCACAGCAACGCCAGAGCTGAGCCGTGTCTGTGACCTACACCACAGGTCACGGCAACGTCGGATCCTTAACCCACTGAGCAAGGCCAGGGATCGAACCCGCAACCTCATGGCTCCTGGTCAGATTCGTTAACCACTGAGCCACGAAGGGAACTCCAGTTCATTTATTTATCAAGCAGGTGTTGGGTAGCTCCGATTGTCTGGATGCTACGCACACGACATTGAACAAGACAAACAAGGTCCCTCCCTGAGCGAAGCTCGCATTCTGGTGAGGGGTGCATGACACTCTGAGGAGAAACACAGAACGGTTCCTTAGGACCATCAGTGCCCACCCTCTGGCCCCATTTCCTCTCCATATGTATTTTCCTACTGAAATCAGGCTGCCCTGACCCCTCAAACTGGAGCATTTTGGTCCTTTGGGTCAGTACCGCTCTCATGGTGAAACGGAACTGCCAGTTTAATGGCTTATCATGCCAGTGGGATAATTTCAGACGTGCAGGATCAGATAAACGCGGAGCTGAGAATCAACTTCAAGCAGAAATAAGAGTGAGAAATGCGATGGCCAGACTGCATGAGGACTGCTTACCTTCCTTCACCAGTGGGGTCTTTTCCGCCAGTGGAACAGCGAGTTCTCTTTTCCAGGAAAGACTATGTGGAGGAGCAGCAGGGATTTCTTCAGGAATCCTGCAGAGAATTCCCCAAACCCAGCATCTAACAGATGTGGAGCCAGGGACGAGCCCTGCCTTGACTTCTCCCAGAACGGTGACTTCAGCCAGCGTCACACTATGATTTCTGGTGCAGAGAAAGCCGGGGAAGCCTAGGGTGGCCACTTCCTGAAACAACACTCAGCACCCTCTGTCTGAGAAGGAAGTGGAGCAAGGGCCCAGAGCTTCCCCCTCTGCACACAGGGATCCCTCTGCAATAAGAGGCAGGCTCTCTGCACCCCTTGTGGGTTGGGACCCTCTTGATTGTGTTTTAAGGTGTCAGGGAAAATGTCTCTGGAGAAAGCCGAAACCGTTTCCACCCTAAAGTCAGGGGAAAATTCTAGCCACTGGAGCCAGTGGTTTTAAGGTTTTAAATCAGATTAGCCTTCAAAGATCTCAGATTATGCCTCTAGAAATGACCACAGTTTCATAACAGAAGCAAGAGAAAGGCAGTTAATAACTTCTGCAAGACACAGTTGGTACCACTCTGAAAGCTCATATTTCCTGTTTTCCCACATGTCTGATTTTCTTTGTTTGTTTGTTTGCTTGGTTGGTTGGTTTTGGCCATGCCCTGGGCATGTGCAAGTTCCTGGGTCGGGGTCAAACCTGAGCCACAGCTGTAACCAGAGCCCCAGAAGTGACAACGCCAGATTCTTAGCCCAGTGAGCCACAAGGGAACTCCCTCAACATGTCTGCTTTAAATCTTTCAAGATTACATTGCAAGTGTTAGCCACCAGCTTTTCCTTATATGTATAGCTTTTATTTTTTTAAATTATTCAAGTAATACATGTTTGTTATTAAAGGGGAACAATACAGACAAACATACAAAGGAACTTTTTTTTTTTTTCTATTTAGGGGGCGGACCCACAGCACATGGAAGTTCCCGGGCTAGGGGTTGAATCAGAGCTACAGCTGCCAGCTTATGCCACAGCCACAGCAACACGGAATCCAAGCCGCAACTATGACCTACACCAGAGCTCACAGCAACACCAGATCCCCGACACACTGAGAGAGGCCAGGGATCAAACCCTCATCCTCATGGATACTACTGGATTCATTTCCACTGCACCACAACGGGAACTCCTAGAAAGGAAAAATTTTGAATTTCCCATAGTTCCACCACTTGAAGATAACCACTGCTGGCACTTTGCTGTACATTCTTCCAGCCTTTTTTCTGGGTTTATGTGGATCTTAGGAGGAGCTTCTTAACACCCATTCCACCCCACACCATTGTGGGGAATCCATGCAGTTTTGTTGGGATTTATACCGTGCTGAGCTCCTGTACAGATCTTGATTTGGCTAAATTAAATTACAATAATCTCATACTCTTTGCAGAGTGTTTTGGGGACCAGCGCCTAACCCATATCTGAGCTAACCAATACAAAGCAGTTCCCCAGCCACCAGGAAAGGCACGGGATCAGCATGGTCCATTCAGGGAGTTGCTGTCACAGCTCAGCAGTAACAGACATGAGGACTCCGGTTCGATCCCTGGCCTCACTCAGTGGATTAAGAATCTGGCGTTGCTGTGAGCTGTGGTGTGGACTGCAATTGTGGCTCGGATCCTGAGTTGCTGTGTCTGTTGTGTAGGCTGGCAGATGTAGCTCTGACTTGACCCTGGGAACTTCCATATGCTGGAGGTGTGTCCCCGCCCCCCCCAAAAAAGATCGTCCAGTCAGAGGGAAGCCCAGAGCTCCTGCTAAGGGAAGGAGGTGGGAGACACACACTCACTCCTCTGACTTTGGACCTGAAGCCCTGAGGGCTACTGGCAGTCATCTTGCCACCACAAGACAAACCAGCTCTCAGGTAAGGCAGATACTTCAGAGGCAAAAAAGAAATATAAAAAGAAATTTGGTTTTCAAAGAGCTTGCTGAGTTGCTAAATTAAGCTAACTCTAAAATCGATCATCCTTCTGGAGTTGCTAGTTAGATGAACCAATAAATTTGCTTCTTAAAATCAGTTTAAATTGAGTTTTCTATGACTTTTACTTGCTGGATCATATGGTAACTCTATTTTTAGTTTTTAAAGGAAGTTCCACACTGTTCTTCAGAGTGGCTGCACCAATTTCCATTCCCACCAACAGTGTAGGAGGTCTTCCCTGACTTTTTCTATTTTTGTACCGAACAGTTTTGTGTTGTTTGTATTTTTACAGTGAGGCTGAATTCATATATTGAGTTCATAATTTTGAAAAACAATACAAAAGTTTTAAATAAAAGAGTAGGAAAGACTCCGGAGGTGGGCACAGCACGCCACCGCTAAAGGTCCCGTGAACAGGCATCGCCAGCAGTCCCAGTCTCCTCAGGGGTCACCTCTGAGGAGGGCCCTGCAACCAAGTGCCACCCATTCCCTCATCCCCTAAGAAAGCACACACCTCGCCATTGCCACTGCCAAGGGCTCTGGGCACCCCCACCTCCCTGAGGGTCACTGCCTCTGCCCTGTAACCAGAAGCAGCCTGTGCCCTCACTTCCCCATGGCTCCTCGCCACGGGCAAGGTCCTGGCAACCAGGCACTGGCTACAGGAATTACCCATTGCCCCCAGCCCCTGGATGCACATGCAGGCTGGACACCTGCACCCCTATCAAGGGGATAGTGGCCTACACGCACTGAGGAAAGAGACAGCAAGCATCCAAACCAAAAAACCAAAAGCAGCCCCCCCAACACACACACACACACACACAAGCCCTTACAAGCTGCCCAGGAATGCTCTTGCATATAAATAGCCCTCAAAGACTATAGCAGATAATTGTTTTCCCTAAATAAGAAAAATAAAAGCAAAATGAAGAAGCATGGGAACTATTCTCAGTTAAAAGGACAGGAGAATTCCCATGAAGGAGCAAACGATGAAGGAGACCTCTGCAGTCTAACAGACACTGAGTTCAAAAAAGGAGGTAATGAAAGTACTGAAGGAATTAAGAATGAATATCAACGGTAACGCAAATTATCTCAAAAGGGAACTAGAAATGTCTACGGCCATACCACCCTGAATGCGCCTGATCTTGTCTATCTCAGAAGCTAAGCAGGGTCAGGGCTGGTTAGTACTTGGATGGGAACTAGAAACTATAAAGAGGAGTCAAGAAAAATTAGAAAATTCACTTGCAGAGACAAAGGCTGAGTTAAAGGCATTAAAGAACAGAATGAATAATGCAGAGGAATGAATAAGTGACTTGGAAGATAGAATAATGGCAATCACCCAATCAGGACAGCAGACAGAAAACAAAATTTTTAAAAATGAAGCAATATAAGAGATTTATGGGATAATATAAAACGTGCCAATCTATGCATTATAGGGATTCCAAAAGGAGAAGAAAAAGAAAGAGGGATTGAAAATGTATTTAAAGAAATTATGACTGAAAAACTTCCAAATCTTAAAAAGGAAACAAATTTGACAAACCAGAAGAAATGGACAACTTTCTAGAGACATATAGTCCACCAAAACTGAATCAAGAAGAAACAGATCATTTAAACAGACACTTCACTAGAAATGAAACAGAATATGTAACAAAAACACTCCCTACAAACAAAATATGGCTTCACAGGTGAATTCTACCAAACATACAAAGAATGTATACCCATCCTTCTTATACTTTTCCAAAGGTTGAAGAAGAAGGAACACTTCTAAAGACATTCTATGAAGTCATTGTTACCCAATACGCAAAATCAAAGATACTACCAAAAAAGAAAATTATAGGCCAATATCTTTGATGAATATAGAAACAAAATTCTCAAAAGAACTTTAGCCAACCAAATCCAACAAGCACATAAAAAATATTATACATCACGAGCAAGTGGGATTCATCCCAAGTTCACAAGCATGGTTCAGCATACTCAAATCAATCAATGTCATATACCACATTAACAAAAGAGAAAATCAAAAACCACATGATCATCTCAACAGATGCAGAAAAAGCATCTGACAAAATCCAACGTCCATTCATGATAAAAACTCTTACCAAAGTGGGTAGAGAGGGAACATATCTCAACATAATAAAAGCCATTTATGACAAACCCAGAGCCAATATAATACTCAACAGAGAGAAGCTGAAAGCCTTCCCATTAAAATCTGGAAGAAGACAAGGATGCCCACTCTCACCACTTTTAATCAGCATAGTCTTGGAAATCCTAGCCACAACAATGAGACAAACAAAAGAAATAAAAGTTATCCAGATTGGAAGAGAAGAGGTAAAATTGTCACCATATGCAGATGGCATGATACTATGTATAGAAAACCCTAAGAACTTCACACAGAAACTACCTGAACTGATCAATGAAATCAGCAAAGTAACAGGATACAAGATTAACATTCAGAAATTGTATACCAACAATGGAATGTTTAAAAAAGGAATATTAAAAAATATGTATCTTTTAAAATTGTACTCTCAGGAAGTTCCCGTTGTGGCTCAGTGGTAAATACCCTGACCAATTTCCAGAGGGTGCAGGTTCTATCCCTGGCCTCACTTAGTGGGTTAAGGATCCAGTGTTGCTGTGAGCTGTGGGGTAGGTTGCAGATGTGGCTCAGATCCTATATACTGATGCTGTGACCTAGGCTGGCAGTTCTAGCTCCAATTGGATCCCTAGCCTGGGAACGTCCATATGCCACAGGTGCAGCCCTAAAAAGCAAAAATTAATAATATTAATAATCTCACACCCAAAAATAAAATACCTAGGAAAAATCCTGACAAAGGAGGGAAAAAACTTGTATGCTGAGAATTATAATGCATTAATCAGGGAAATTAAAGAGGATTTGAAGAAATGGAAAGATATCCCATGCTCCTAGACTGGAAGAATTAATATTGTTAAAATGGCCATACTACTCAAAGCAATCTACAGATTTAATGTGATTCCTACCAAATTACCCATGACATTTTTCACATAATTAGAAGAATCCAAAAATTTATATGTAACCATAAAAGACCCAGAATTGCCAAAATAATCCTTAGCAGGGGGATGGGAGAAGTTCCCATTGTGGTGCAGCAGAATTGAATCCTACTAGTATCCATGGGGATGAGGGTTTCATCCTTGGTCTCACTCAGTAGGTCAGGGATCTGGCATTGCTATGAGCAGTAGTGTAGGTCAAAGACATGTGTCAGATCCCAAGTTGCAGTGGCTGTGGTGTATGCTGGCATCTGTAGATCCAAATCGACCCCTAGCCTGGGAACTTCCATCTGCCACACATGCAGGCCTAAAAAGCAAAAAAAAAAAAAAAAAAAAAAAAAAAAAAGCCAGGAGGCATGAGTCTCCCAGACTTTAGACAATATTACAAAGCTACAGTAATCAAGACAGTGTGGTACTGGTACAAAAACAGACTTATGGATCAATGGGACAGAATAGAGAGTCCAGAAATAAACCCACACGCCCACAGTCAATTAATCTTTGACAAAAGAGGCAAGAACATAAAATGGAAAAACAACAAATCTCTTTAGCAAGTGGTGCTGGGAAAACTGGGCAGGTGCATGTAAATTGATTAAACTAGAACACACCCTCACACCCATGCACAAAAATAAACTCAAAATGGCTTAAAGACTTAAACATAAAGACATGACACCATAAAACTCCTAGAAGAGAACATAGGCTTCTCTGACATCAACCATACAAATGTTTTCTTAGGTTAATTTCCCAAGGCAATAGAAATAAAAACAAGGATAAACAAATGAGACCTAATCAAACTTGCATGATTTCACACATGCAAAGGAAACCATAAAAAAAACCAAAAAGACAACCTATGGAATGGGAGAAAATAGCTGCAAATGACATAACTGACAAAGGCTTATTCTCCAAAATATACAAACAACTCATACAACTCAACAACAACAAATAACCTAACCAAAAAATGGGCAGAAGACCTAAATATACATTTCTCCAAAGAAAACATATGGGTGGCCAGCAGGCACATGAAAAAAAAATGCTCAATATCACTAATTATCAGAGAAATGCAAATCAAAACTACAATGAAGTATCACCTCACACCAGTCAGAATGGCCATCATTAGTAAATCTACAAATAACAAATGCTAGAGAGGGTGTGGAGAAAAGATAATCTTCCTACACTGTTGACGGGAATGTAAATTGGTACAACCACTGTGGAAAACAGTATGGAGACACCTCAGAAAACTAAATATTGAACTACCATATGATCCAGCAATCCCATTCCTGGGCATATATCTGGATAAAACTTTCATTGAAAAAGATACGTGCACCTCTATGTTCATTGCAGCACTATTCACATTAGTCAAGACATGGAAACAACACAAATGTCCAATGACAGATGAGTGGATTAAGAGGATGTGGTATATATACACAGTGGAATACTACTCGGCCATAAAAAAGGATGGAATAATGTCACTCACAGCAATATGTATGCAACTGGAGATTATCATACTAAGTGAGGTAAGTCACAAAGAGAAGGACAGGATTTCCCCTTGTGGTGCAGCAGAAATGAATCCTACTAGGAACCATGAGGTTGGTTGTGGGTTCAGTGGTTAAGGATCTGGAGTTACCATGAGCTGTGGTGTAGTTTGAAGACGCGATTCGGATCCTGTGTTGCTATAGCTATGGTGTAGGCTGGCAGCTGTAGCTCCTATTGGACCCCTAGCATGGGAACCTCCATATGCCATGGGTGTCGCCCTAAAAAAGCAAAAAAAGAAAGAAAGAAAAGGACAAATACCGTATGACATCACTTATACATGAAATCTAAACTATGGCACAAATGAACCTATCTATAAAACAGGAAGTTCCCATTGTGGTTCAGAAGTAATGAGCCCAACTAGTCTCCGTGAGGATGCAGGTTTGATCCCTGGCCTCTCTCAGTGGGTTAAAGGATCCAGTGTTGCTGCATGCTATGATGTAGGTTGCAGACTCACCTCGGATCCTGTGTTAATTTGTTAATTTTCAATAACTGTAATTTATTTATTTATAAAAAGAATAAATCTTTTCTTTTGTCTTTTGTCTTTTTAGGGCTGCACCCATAGCATATGGAAGTTCCCAGGCTATGGATCGAATAGGAACTATAGGTGCCGGCCTACACCACAGCCACAGCCACGCCAGATCCAAGCCTCATTTGCCACCTACATGACAGCTCACGGCAATGCTGGATCCTTAACCCACTGAGTAAGGCCAGGGATTGAACCTGCATCCTCATGGATGCTAATCAGATTCGTTTCCACTGAGCCACAATGAGAACTCCCTAAAAAGAATAAATCTTGACCTATAGCCTGAATCATATACAAGATTCAACTTGAGCAGATCATAGACCTGAGTATAAAACCAATAATGATACAATTTCTAGGAGAAAAAAATAGGAGAAAAATCTTTGCTACCTTAAGTTAGGCAAATACTACTTACACAAAACACAAAAAGCTCAAACATAAAATAAAGAGTGTACAATTGTTTTCAATACCTAAAACTTCTTTTTGAACTCTCACAACTTAATAATACAAAGACAAATTAATTTTTTTTAGGGCACAGGATTTGAACAGACATTTCTCCAAAGAAAATATACACATGGTCAAGAAGACATGAAAGATGCTCATCACCACTAGTCATTAGGGAAACACAAATTAAAACCACAATCAGCTTCATACCCCGCCCCCCAAGAGAGCTCAAGGCAAAAAGACCATAGCTAGTGCTGGAGATGATGTGGAGAAATTGGAACCCTCATGCTCCACTGTGGTGGGAATGTACAATGGTGCAGCTACTCTGGAAAACATTTTGGTAGCTCCCCAAACGGTTAAACCTAGAATTTTTAACCTTGTCCCAGCACATGTCATTCCAAGGTGTATATCCAAGAGAAATAAGAACACGTGCCCACACAAAAACTTGTACACAAATGTTCACAGCAGTATTATGCATAATAGCTAAAAAGTGAAAACAACCCAAGCGTCCATTCAATGATGAACAGGTAAACAAAGTGGGGTGTAGCCACATGATGGAAGCGTATTTGGCCAGAAAAAAAAGTATTGACACAGGGCTACCACACGTATGAATCTTGAACACATTATGCTGAAGCCAGATACCAAAGGCCACATATCGTATGATTCCATTTATATGAAATGTCTCAAATAGGTAAACCTATAGAGATAGAAAATAGATGAGTGATTGCCAGGATCTGGTGAGGAAGGGATTAGGGAGTGACCACTGATGGGGATGAGAGTTCTTTGGCGGGTGATGAAAATGTTCTGGTTAGAGAGTGGCAGTGGTTGCGTGATTTTATGTATATCCTAAAAGCAAAATCTTTAAAATGGAGAATTTTGTAGTATATGAACTATATCTCCACTTTTTTTAAGAAACATATTTAAAAAAAAAAAAAAACTTCCTTTCTTTGAAAGACATTAAGAAAATAGAAAGACAGGAGTTCCTATTTTGGCGCAGCAGTAACGAATCTAACTAGTAACCATGAGCTTACCAGTTCGATCCCTGGACTCGTTCAGTAGTTAAG